>VXBW01006080.1:873906-999981 GCA_013400375.1 Thinocorus orbignyianus | reverse complement strand
AAAAAAAAAAAGAGCAATAAAATTATGAAGGAAGAAATGAGGACTTCCAGCCCAAAGGAATGTAGTGTTAGACATATAGTGTCAGATTTGCCTGTTTGAGCAGGGGAGCTTGCCTGTTTATTTCTAGACAGTTCACAGTTTTATTCCCACTCCTGGAGGCTGAAGAGCCAGCTCAGCACAGGAGAGGCAGTGGGTTTGCAGCGTGGAGTAATCTAAAAGGAAAAAGGGTCAAGGGAGGAGGATTTCCTCAATAGGCAAGGAAAAAAAAAAAACAAATGAAGCCATAGCTGTCCCTGGTGGCAGTCACGAGATTGGTGCTGCTGTTTATAAATCCAAGAGGATGTGTTCCCACAGGTTCAATGACTTTTGCCAGGTCCTCATGGCTTCATTTTCCCTTTATATAGACAAGATGTTCAAACCAGTGGATGGGAGTTGGGTGATGGAGGGACTGGGACCACCCCTCCCTTGCCACATGCCTATAACCACCAAACACAAGACCTCCATGACCATCTGTCCCAACAGAAGGACAACTTAGGACATCAAGGAAAATACTGAAATTAATAAATTTCAAACATTCTAGGCCATGTAGAATGATATCAGCAGAGCCTGAACACCTGCAGGGAGTACATGTGAGAGTTGGGTGCTTCTAGTCCTTGCTGCAATGCCTGGAGCCTAATTCCCAGCTCTGACATATTGCATCATTATCCAGCATGATGGCCTGTCTAGCTTTCCTTTCAGATTCAGATTCACACCTGTCTCTTGGTGTAAATGAAGAGCAGTCTGGGAGTTACTCCCCATTTAGTTTGGTATGGCTGATATGAGAGTCAGACCCTTAAAACTCCCTGTTGCTAGGAGTCTGAAGTTAAAAAAGTGTGGCTCACAGCTTTTAAATGTCAGCCAGCTATGGCAGCCTTTTCATTTCTGTTCATTTCTGTTTATCGACACTTTTCCCACCTCTTCCCACCATACAGAACTGGAGAAGCCAAAACTTGTCCTTTTGGACTCATCCCAACTGCAGACCTCATTTAAATTTCCCCAAGTCAGGCCACAGCTGAAGCTTTTCCAGAAAAAAAACACAGGTCAATGCTTTTAGTCTGTAAGCCCCTACACATTTTCCTTCTCTGAAATCTCAACAGGATTCCCTGATTTACCTAAATTAACCTCCCCTATAGATTTCCCAAAATAGAACATCTCAATTGGCACAAGTTTCCACACAGAGATCAATCTTTAAACCAGCAAGGACTGAGACAAAGATATTTTTCATGGTCAGCATACAGTAGGACTCTCACAGAAAACTAAATTTGCTCATTTCCGAGATCCTCTTTTATCAACCGCATTTATTTAGAAGCCGTTATTTACTGAGAAGCTTTGAGAACTCATTTAATTTATAGATCTGGCATAGAACAATAGCAGCAGCTCAGGCTGTGAAATGGCACTTTGTTGCTTTTTCATGCTACTGCCCAGAGCGTGAATGCTCATGGTGGTGTCTATTTGGCTTGAGCATGTCAGATGCAGACCAGACAGGATGCCGAAGAAAGAAACTGGTGTCCTTCATTTCCAAGGCCTGGCTCATTACGCATTCGGTGATGAATTTGCTCTGTTTATAAATTCTGCAGCTACCACTTACAGCCATACCTGACGTGAACTTAAGGAGCTGTGAGTGGAGCTCAAACGATCTTCCAGGCGGTTGATTTTTCAAGAAAAATACTGCATGGAAAGCTTAGAAACTGGGATTATGCATAGGCAGTAAGCGGCACGAGTGCAAATAGCAACCTGTTTGTTGAGCTCTTCTGCACACTGGAGCCAGCTGGACCAGCTAAAATGTCAGGCTAAGACTGCCATGAAGGAGGATCGGAGTCAGACGTGAGTATTGATCTCTGCCTGAGGTACCACATTAACCCAGCGCAGGACTGTGCTGCCACTACTGAGTGCAACAGTGCACAAATAGACACGTGAACTTACTGCTGGGAGAATACCCTTCGTAAAAGCCTCATCTGCAGCCGGTGGGAGATAGAGATGTGGTACAAGGATACAGAAACCCAGACAGAGAGGCAAAATTGGAGGCATTTTTGCCTGCAACTAGGTGCTTCGTTGCTTCTACTCCTGGAAGTACCTGTTGGGAACAAGTCACTGATTCGCCCGCTCTCCTAACTGCCCACCCGGAGCTCACTAAAGCAAGATCACCTTGACTTTGGAGAGGCAGCACAGAAGACAAGGTTGGAAGAGACCTCAAGGATCATCTGGTCCAACCTCACTTGGCAAAAGCACAGTCTAGGTGGCCCAGCACCTTGTCCAGCCAAATCTTAAAAGCAACTATTGTAAAAGAATCCACCGCTTCCCTGTGGGGTTATTCTGCTAGCCTAAAGCTAATGTCGTGGCTGGAAACCAGCTAGGACCAAACCACACAGCAGGGTGCTGACTCTGGTCACCACTGTAGTGGCTGGTCCACTGCAGAGAGCAATGAGGCTCTTCAGAGCTAACAGAGATAAGGCACAACTTGCTGATATTCACAATTAAGAACAGAGCGAGACCTAAAAAACATATCAGAGAATTAACCTTGTGAAAGCCAAAGGAAGCTGGGTTACTCATTAGCAAGGTTTGCTACAGCATGAGAAAACATTTCTGTGCAGCTAGGCCAGTTTCTCCCTCCCGGGTTTTGCCAAATGCCAGAAGAAGCAGCCTGTGTGCCAGCCCCACAACGCCCTGCAGCACTGCATCTGGAACCGCTCAGGGCTTCCAAGCAAATTCCATCCTCAGGTTCAGCTTCAGTGCAGCATGAGAGCCACCTTCCTCAGGAAGGTGCTTGGACAGAGGGGAGCCCCTGACCCGACGTCTCCCCAATAACCATCAAAGCCAAAGAAAACACATGTACTTTGCAGACCCTTTAGGAACATAACGAGTACTGCTTAGGAGATGTTGGCCACTGCTACTTGATTCTTCATCAATCGGCATATTATAGTTAAATCCTTGGGTACAGACAAGCTGTACCCCTCACCTTTGAACTCCCATGATCCTAAGGTGGTGGGCCAGACTTACCCCCCCACCATGAATTAAAATGAATGAATTAAAATATTCTTATTTCCCTTACTCATTGCCATGTTTCTGGTATTGGATTGGCAAGGAGAAACAAGCTCCACCTGCACCTTTCCTGTCCCTGGTCTACACTTGCTACTGGGGAGAGGCAGGAAGACTGAATCATCAGTGTGAGTCTCCTCCAATCCAAAGTTCCCTCCTGCAGAGGAGTTCCTGGCTGTTTTACAAGATCAGGTTCTGCAGAATTAAAAGGCTGGATGTCCCCAGTGAACAATCTTGTTCTCCATTTCTGCTGCCTTTCTGTACTTACACCTTTCACAGCTGTCCTGCAGAGCTGGGCTAGGCAGTATCATTCAGACTAGCCTTCAAAAGAATTAGTACTGCTGCTAAAGAAAGAGCATTTCAGGGAGCCCCACAAGCAGAGAATAGAGGAGGAGTTGGTCAAGGCTTCAACCTTGCCTGGGGATTTCCCCAGTACCGAGCCCCAGAGCAGATACAAATTTCACATATATCCAGACAGCAGCAGCTCTTCTTCAGGTGGTCTCTAGTTTCTGACACTACAGAGCTCAGCTGAGTTCAGTTGTGCTTTTCTCCCACAGAGACGTACTGCCTTTTTTAAGTACAACACTGTATAAATTTTATTTCCTTCCCTTGAACCTCATGAATGAAGTGTTTTGCTTTCAATTGGTGGGGAGAAAATTCTCCTGTGTGAGGCCACCTGAGGCTGTTAGTTCTGCTCTTGACATCATGGCCAAATGCAGTTCACATTGTTGTATATAATTTTTTAAGGTTTTCCAAATAGACACTTTCATTAAAGTAAATAAAGTAAGTTTGAGAAGAAAAGATTTGGTCCAGTTTTGCTATGATATAGCTGAAATTTGTGATAGCATTCATTGTTTCTACAGGCATTTAATATAGTATATATTTAATTTGGCTTTAACTGTTTTGGACGAAAAGGGTATTTTGGTGCTGTCATCTATCATCGTGTACAATTAGATTTTTCTCAGTGTCCCTGACCTGGTATCTGAATTGGTCTACTTTCATATACTGAAGTTATAATTTGAGTCTACACCTTTGTTTTTCCATATAATAGTCTGTTCCTCTCCTGAGGATGTGTATCTCTATTAGTTTGCCTCTTAGAATACTATGCAGGTACTGCCATTTCTGCTGTCATTGCTGGTTCATCTTTCCATTCCTCTGGGCCTTCTAAATGATCCAACTTTTTGAAGTCAGGAGCCAAGTGCCAGCCTCGGGGCACCTGTTCTCATGTGCTAGAGACACCTAAAAATGGAATGACAGGTCGAAGAAGAAAGCATATCCCCATAAGTAGCAGACTTTGGGACTAGAGTCCTTTAATCTACAATCCTCTCAAAGTAGCTGCTGGCATAATGGTAGGATGTCACAGCCAATGCCTTTTATTTTCTGCCCCTATGGCAGTCTTCCTGGAGCACATTTCATTGTCTCTACTGAAAACCAGACAATCAGGAGAACATGCCATACAGTTTGCTGAGAGGTAATACTGGTCCATGGGCCAAATATGCTCCACAGACTGCCAGACTTAGGTAAAAGTGTGGGAGCTCTAAGCATTACTGCACTGCAGGAATTAGCTTTTACATAGTCATTTCTCCTTATAGACTGCAAAACAATAAGACAGAAAGCCAAAACTTCAACACTCAAATTAGAGGTCAAAAAGTCAAGGTGCAGAGAGCTTAGAGATCACCCCAAAGCATTTCAGTAAACAAGCTACGGTGTCAGAAACAGAGCCCAGACACAATGTCTTATGACAATCTAAACAGCCTATTTTGTGTCCTGAGTTTACTTTCTCAACTCTTTAAGGGGTCATAGCAAGTTCCTCCTGGAATACACGACTTCTTACCCACAGGAATAGACTCACCTGCAGACAGCCAACACTGTCATTGAGGGTTGGGTCCAAGCCTGTGGCTGCCAGAGTCAGAAGAAACACTGAACATCATTTGAAAATAAATCACAAGAAAGGTTAAGCATGTAGAGGGCACATGCAACCTTTTACACCCACTGCATCTGACCTTGACTGGTGATATTTGCTCACATGAAGAACCACTGGAGGCTCACTGGAGGCTGCACAGAGGTCTAAGACCATGTTTTCTGTGTTTATGGTCTATCATCCAACAGCAGACTTCAGTAACACCAGATTATCTTGCAACTTTGATAGTCAGGTTTTCCAGATGAAGAACCTTCATAAATCATAGTTTGGAGGGAAGGAGGGAGGAGTGGGAAGCTGAGCAACCATCACAGAAATACTGCTAGCTGGACTTGAAGAAGTTATATGGACCATTCTTCTGTGCCAATGTAACTTCAAATGCATATGTACTTTCTCATATATATTCCTCCTCTCCAATAGTGATCCCATCTCCTTTTTCTCTAAGCAGTCTGTGCCAGTTCTTAATTATCCTCACTGTTAGGAAATCACTGCTGCTGTCAAGTCTGCAGTTTAGGCTCATTGTTTCCTGTTATCTCATATATTTTTGGAGAAAAGATAATTTAGTTAGCTAATTTATTTAGTAGGTACACTGTTATTATGTCTGTACCAGGTACCTCACTCAGCATGGCTATTCACATTTCACATTAATTGTGCAAGTTGCTGCACATTATTGTTTAGCAAAGTAACTAAAGAAACACATTATATATGCTGCTTATGCCATTTTTATTGTTATGATAATAAAATTAATTGTTTTTGAAAACCAGGCTATTTCTGTGATTATTATTTTGCATTCAATAGTGTTTTTTTAATTAAATTATCACCTGTACCAATCCCACCAGTTCTTCACCTGAAGATTAATAGATCAATGGAAAAAGACATTTCAAGGACTGTCTGGAAGAACCACAACTGAGAGGAGTGTTCCTTTCATTCTACCTTCATTTCTCATAAGCTTTGAAAAGTCATAACAGGAAATAAATGTAAAGGCATCTCAGGAAGTCATTTAATCCAGCCTCCTGCTCCAGGGCTAAATTTGAACTGAGAATTTATAAGAAATAATGGAAGGCAGCCTAGTGAACTACTTTATTCCTGAGCCACCTAAATTTCCTTTCTTTAAACGATTCCAGTGCTTGGTAAACACAAGCTTACTCTTATAAAAGCCATTTATGTTTCTAGAAAACTTAAAATTATGGTTTTCCTTCTGTTGAAGGTATTCTTTGATACTGTAAACCTCATTGTACAACAACTTCTCTGTCAAGAGTGTGAAAGCATACAGGTCTTACATAGTGCATATTAAACTGTGACACCACCATGTCCTTCAGAGGCCAGAGATCTTCATCTATTAGAAAATTTAGTGTGAGGAAAATCCAGCTCATGTCCATACAACTGATAGGAATTAAGTTTCACAACTTTCCTTCATTATATATTGACCTGAAAAAATGAAGAGGGGAACTAAGCAGAAATATGAATGTCTTCTGATGTAAGATCTAAAAAAAAGACACTGAACATCAGTATCAAGGAGTAATTTGGACTGAGTCTGTGAGAGTAAACCTGATTAAAACGTGCTTTGTTTTAAATGACTGAAAATGTGGAAAACAATATTCTGGTTTCTGTAAAAATGGTCAAATAAGCAGGATAGTCAGGTCTCTCCAGACTAACTCCTGACTCCTAAAACAAGTTTTTGAAATTTGGATATATTCATAAGTGACCTGATTGAGTAGGGCAAAGAGAGAGTTTGATGATAATTCAGTATTTTGCAAAGCAGGCTGGCTGCAGAGCGTTTTGGGAGAACCTTAAGAGAGTGAAGGTATAATTCAGTTGCCTGAATATAATGTCATAGTATTATCTGTGAGACCTGAGGATCTGAGATGCCCACATAGTGCTGACAGATATGACCCAGAAGCCCCTTCAGCCTTTCTGGAGAAGAGTCTAGAGGCTAGGAAGGCCCCCAGTACTGACACTGGCAGAGGTTGTCTGCTTGTGGCCCGCTGAACTGAGCCTTCAGTGACTGAGTGACAAATACCAAAATAAAGTCAATGCAGACAAAAGATGAAGTAACCAATGTAGGGTAAAACGGTCCTAACTTTGCATGTAAAATAAATTGACTTATTACTGAGCAGTGGGATTCTGGGTTATGTTTGGTAATTATGCAGGAACACTTTGGTAGACCTCAGTAGAAGTAAAAAAGCAGATTGAAAGTTAGAAATTACCAGAAGGAATAGAAATCAAAGCAGAGATCATCCTTAGTCTACCTTGTAAATCCATTATTAGTGCATACAATGAAAATTGCACTTATCTCAGAGAAGATTCCCTTGCCTCAGAAAAAGAATACAGTGTAATGGAAAAGTTACAGAGAGGGCAACATAGATAATGAAAGACCTGAAATGACTCATGTATGAGGAAAGATGATGTGCAGTGGAAATTTTGAACCTGTGAAAGAAATAACTTGGGATGTCAGCATTGTCTTACAATCTCCATAGTTGCAGCGAGGTTTCTTCTTTAGGATGTAACAAGTAATCCTCTATATCTCTTCATTATATGGACTGGATCTCATTTGGCTATGCTGGGGTTGAAGGTGACCAGTGAGGTATAGATTTTTGAACTTTAGTCACAGGAAATTTGGCTACGTTCAAACACAGATTTGTAGCTATGAACTTGTAAGGATTAGATGGTCAATGGCACTTAACAAGTTATTTGCTGCCTCTCATTCTCCAGCTTCCCTATTATCACGTTTCTAACCAGTCATGGGCCATGAAACCCTGCTACACTTTCCAAATGGCCAGCATACATGGCAGGGCCTACCATACACAGCCTTCTAGCACTCCATGTTTCAGTCATCCAGCACACTTGCAATAAAGAAATAAACAAAAGTCGCCTTTACTAATTAATACAGAAAGCAAACATAGGAGACAGTCTTCTAAACTAGGGTCAAAGAGATATGCATGAGGATCTGGCATGAGAACTGATCATGGCAGAGTAGAGGAAAAAACTGCAAATCCTCATGACAGGATTGAATTCTTTCATTCTCAAGGACTGGAGCCACAAGAAGAAGAGCACCAGACTGTCGTCCATGGGAAATTCTTCATTCAGAAGAGCTAACCAACCACAGCACCACCTTAGGTTTCATTTCTATGAAATGTTCATGTGAAATAGTGGGAGTAATAAACCAAACTTATGCCAACAACAGATTTGGCAACCTAGGATGGACTGGCTGATGGCCAGAAGGCTAAAAATGCTCATTATATACACAGAAAAAAAGTTCTTTCTGCTCGCAGCACCCAAGTACAGCACGTCTGTCTTAGCCCCCTCTGCTGATCATGGGTTCTGTGTCCCCAGACCCCTTCCACCAAACCTCTCACTGGTAGGGCAGAGGAAACACGTCCACTCTGGGATGCATGTAAGGTCCTGCAAGGAAGGTCCTGCAAGGACTTCTGTCCATTTGCCTGAACATTTCGTGTCCCTTTTTGTGGTTTTAGAGGGAAGAAAGCAAAGTGCCCGCTTCCAGTGGACAAGGGACAAAAGATACAAGAGTATGAACCAAAAAATTCACTGTTGTTTGCGGGTGTCCCAGTTAGTATGGCAGTGATTGTTTCTACCTTGTCTCTCATCACAATCGAACCACCATTCCAACTGCAATTTATAACACACTTTTAGACTTCCTTTAAATCCATCTGTTACTGTAGGGATTAAAAGGCAAACAATCTGATTATCACCTTGCCAACACTTATCATCAGCTGGTTGTGACTACTTAGATTGCTGCCCAAAGCCAACAAGTACATTAACCAAGAACAAAAGGTATTGTTTAAAAAAACAACAGTTACCATTAAGCCCTAGTGATATAGATCAGCTAAATCCAGTGATACTTTTCATGACCTCTGGGTCCCCCACCAGGCCCATTACAATTTTATCTTATTATCACTGTATATCCAAATAACACACCAGTTAGCATTGCCTTTCCAAAGGATGTTTTGCAGTTTTTGTTGCTTCAACTGCTCATTCCCTAATTGTTTTGCATTGATTTAGCTGGATGTCCAGGAGTAACAATTAGATTTTGAAGACTTGTGGGATGAGATGGGTTCCTGCATATAATTTTTCCAGCTGTGTTAACAAACAGGAGGTGAAACAGATGGGTGGCAGATACATAAAGGGTCAAAGCACTGCAGTGCTTAGGTAACCAATTAACACCTCCAAAACTTATGAATGCCTTCATAAAGTGAACCTTCATATCTCCTGAAGAGCAGCAGGAGAGCACGACTACTGTGACACTCACATCAAGCTGTACAAGGGAAAATATATCCTGCAGGGCACAGACTTATGTGCCCAATCTCTCTGGTTTTTTTTGCAGAATATTCTGCCCTCATGGGTCTGAGCCCAAAACTCAAGCATTCATTATTGATTTGTCAGACAATGCTCCTTGTTTGCAAAGCAGATTCAAGTCTTGACTTTTAGTCATTAACAGCACCCACTGAAAAGGCAGGTAGAGAGACATGGTGGAAGCTTTCTAACTAAATAAAGTTAAGTTCAGCCAGATTTGTGTAGTCTGTTGCAAAGGAGAATGAAATTTTGTTTATGTCCTCTCCTAGCATTTCAAGCAATTTAGAAATGGTGCTTATCTTGTTTTCTGCGTTAGTGGAAAATTTTGATGATGCAATATTAAGGAGTACATTGGTGATTATCTGATCTTGCTGTAGGGAGTAGCACAGTAGGCACTACAATATCATATTTAGGCACTAAAGCATCAGAATCTGAACTTGAAGAAAACTCTCTGGGGAGAGATAAGGAACAGATAATAGTACTTAACAAATCTAGCTATTGCAATTTAAGAATGAGTCCTCCACTCTGCCTCATTCCTGGAATTAACAAACCGCTCCTTTGACAGAAAGGTATGTTCAAGTGAGATAAACAATTTAATATAAATTAAACAATTTTCACTGAAATTGTTGAGATCTGAGCATACTAGAATACTTTGGGTTAGAAGGGACCTTTAAAGGCCATCTGGTCCAACTTTCCCTGCAATGAGCAGGGGGAACAGGTTGAATATATTCAACTAGATCAAGTTGGTCAGAGCCCCATCCCTTGCTGAAAATCAAATCTGCCACCTGAACTAGGTCAGGTGGTTCTCCCACTACATCTGAATGATCACAAAAAGGAATTTTTCAACCTTGATGTTACATTCATCTTTTATATCACAGCTATGTCAATAGAGTATTGACTCATTAAGCAGTTTATGTTGAAGGGACTCAGATCAATAGCTTTGTCTACAAGAAAGTAACCAAACCCTCTGACTCAGTAAGGTCCCCTCCACTTTTCGGTGGGATCTGTTCCCTGATGCAAACAAGAGTACAGGACCTCAGGGCCCACAAGGAGAGGAGATTCTTTCCCAGAGTGTTTGGTATGAAGTGCTCCACTTCAAGCTGAACAGAGGCATCCTCAGCGAGTTTTAAATAATGTCGTGCATAAGCAATCACCAAAAGGTGCATTCTGGGTCTTGTCTTGTTAAGAACTTTCTCAGATCTGATCCTTAGTCTTCTGCCTTTCTTGCTTTCCCAAAAATGATCAGGAATCCAGGGGGTTTTACTGCAGTGAACATATCCACAAATGTTTATTTTACTTTCTTAAATCAAGTTCCTGATGTCTATAGAGTGGGCAGAGGAGCAATAAGAAAGACCTCAGGCTAAATAAATACATAAGAACCTGAATGTCAGTTTTATTAAGAGAAGCAGATGATTAGGAATCTAATTTCAAAAAGAAATCTCTAGAGTGCTGGAATTTTTAGTGGGTTTCAATAGCCCATGTTCCCAGTCAGGCAGCTGGCAGCCCAATGGGTGCTTTTGTCACAGTGTTTTAGATTGTCTAATTCCATCAGATCAGGAAAGCCAGAACTGGAGAGCCTGCAGAGAGGATGTTAATGCTGTGGTAGATCCTTTGACTGCAGTGTTTCAAGGTTCTAGAGGAATTTGGTTAAATCAGTTTAGATGAGCAGATGGCTAGCCAACTTTTACTTTATCAGCACATTTGGTCCACCAGTAATCGTGTAGTGCATCCATCCAGTGCTCACTCCCACAACTAAAAGCAGAAAACAGATATCTCCTGCATCTGGTGAGCCATAGTCTGAAAACTCCTGTCAGACACCTTTCATTTTCAGCCTTTTCCTGGTTTGATGAAAGGTTTGGCTTCCCTCTGCATGTTAGTGTGCCCAGTGCTACATCATCTTTGCTGTTTTCTTGCATCAAGCAGAAGAAAAGACCTGACATCTGGATAAGTGGGCGCAAATTCCTGCTCCAACCAGGGAGGGGAGGAGGATGTATTGGAAACGGACCCACCAAGGAGCTGCAATCCCAGACTTACTCAGAATAGTCAGTCTATTTTTGCTTCATTCTTAGCACAATGTTTTTCTTTGAGTTTCTGTTGAATTCAGGGTCTAGTTACATTCATTTAGTGAACAGATGATGTAGCTCAAGATAATAATCCTCTCCCCCACAGCTCATTCAACCCTGAGAGCTCAGTTTGAACTTCTGCAGGAGGTGGCTGGAACTAAGCCATCAGATCCTCTGCTGAAGTAGCTAAGGGCCTTTTGCACATTCTGCTCTTTGGACTCTGTCCTCAAGGTAGCAGTCTCTGACAGAAGAGTAGAAACGAGCAGCAAAGGAGCCTCAATAGCCTGACTCACCACCACAGCTAATGGAAAATTTTTCTCCAAGTGTTTTCTCTCCAAGTGCTTTGTGGAGGCCCTCAGTGAAAAGAAATATACTTAGCCCTATTTCAATGCATTTGCATATGTCAAGAGGTACTGCAGAGCACAGTGCGGATAAGCACAAGTTTGAATGGCCAGTCACACATCCAGGTTAAATTTAGATATTTACTTGTACAGCATCCCAGAATGCAACCATATTCAGTGCAGCTGCACACAAATGGAAGCAGTTTGAAGGCAGGGGAGAGCTTAGAGAGTATTCACAGACATCACTGCATCAACAGGAGTCTGAGGCTAGGCACGCAGTTTTAACAGAATAACACAAAAAGAAGCGTTTGTAACTATTGTGCATGTACCTAACAGCTGGAAACAAAGGGCTCCCATGTAACCTACCAGTACTGCTGAGTTTGGGAATTCCTCCTCAGATGATGATGGATAATTAAGCCTCCGAGCCCTAGGAACAGAAATGCTATGGCTGGAGGTAGTCCTCCTGTGCAATGTGGAAGGGGTCTGTCCTGCTGTTTGCAGAAGGAAGACACACATCTTTCCTCCTGGCACACATGCAAGCGCAAGGCAGGTCTGATTCCTTCACCTAGGAACAGGGGCTGGCAGACAGCAGGTCTCCAAGTGCTGCGGTCAGAGCCACCACATGACTATTCACAGCCAGGTGATGCAATGACAGATTTTAAAGACCATTAGAGCTCCTTTTTTACTGATGAAAACACATATTGCCAGATACTGCATTGCACATCTCAGTCACCAAGCACCCTCTTAGAAAAATGTGTAAGGATGATTTACAGCGCTGTCTTTCATTACAGTCTTGTAAGTGAATTCACGCTTATGATTAGCTTTCCTACAGATGTGTAAAGACTGGCTACTTGTCAGTGGAAAATGCAGGACCCGCATCAGCTAGACCAGTTTTCTCCCTACAGTCAGCATGTTTTATCTCTGCGCAGGAGGCTACCCGTTCCTCACTGGCCTCTCTGCGGTGGCTGCTGACAAAGACCCTAATTAGTCCCAAATCTAGTGGCTTCCTGATGCAGACACATGACACTGGATACAGACCACCAGCTCTCTTCTCACAAGCCACTGAACGTGCATCAGAGGGGAATCATGTTTTGTTCATGAGACAGAGGTGAAAGGCCCTGTATCCTATTACAGATCCCCTGGGCCAGCTAGTATCCTTGTTTACATTTTTGTCAGAAAAAATCAAGGATGTTTTTACATTTGTGAATGGAAAGGCAGTAACAGGAGTGTGTACAAAGTGGTATTTCTTAGTCCCCTGTCTGACATAGTCTTGGAAAGCAGCCAAGGAAGGAAGGGAACTGCCATCTCTCCAGCTGTGCATGCAGGGCCAGCTAAACCAAGGTTTTCTCTGGCACCCAGTGGAAGCAATGGGGAATCTTTGTGTTCCTGAAATCACTTCAGAGTTGGCTGCTGCATCCTAGTGATCATGCAGGCCTAAACTAACACCACACACAGAACTGACAGTTATTTGTATCCTGATGACTCCAATAAAGAGTGGCAAGCTATGGCAAGCTCTCCAGACTTCGGTTCTGCAAAGTAGTCCAGGCTCCAGAGAACTTGACTCATCAAGTTTCCTCTATATATTTCTTTCTCACACTCTAGTTTGGGATCATTATGCCCTGAAATACAAAAAGATGCTGCTTCTGAACAAATTGCTCAGGTTTCTGTTATTTATGAAGCTACAAGTACTTAAAATTACCTGTGAATGATCCTTCTCACATACCAAACTTAAGCAGTAAGAATACCTCATAGAAAAACAGGATCAGTGTTTCTATAATAGTGAGTTAAATAGCACCAAGCACTGTTCCAAAGCTTAGTGATTCAACCTTCTGGGCTGTTCAGCTAGTAGACTAGTTCCTGGCAAGATTCTGGTCTGGCAGGCTAGCATTTTCCCAGGTGAGAAATGGTCAGAGGAGCTCTCACAGGCCTGGGAGCACCGAGTGCAGAACTTTCCTTGCTTTGGGAGACAGAAGAATCTCTTTTAGTCTCTTTTGTAAGGTTTTGGAAAGTAGAAAATTGTGTGTGCAAGCCATTGCACACCAGCTGGCCTTAATGCCCAAGGACAATCCCAAGCCAATGTCACTTAGTGTGGCAGTTATAGCCTAAATCTCTGGTGTCAAAGACCAGCACAATGCTGTGGTGCTTGTTGCTGTTGCAGGAAGCCTCACAGCAGTGTGCAGAGAAGCAGCTCTTCTCTCATAGGATCACAGATGCATCTATTTCACATCCAACATGCAGGTGCTTTTTTGTCGTACAACAGTTGTGTCACAGGCATGTGGTCCCCCCAGTTCTACTCTTTTCTTGCCTCTTTATATGAAAAGCCAACAGTTTGGTCACAGGTTGTGGTGAACCGTGTGCCATAAACTGTGGGATCCTCAGGAAAGAGATCAGCAGGTACTGTCCCATGGATCATCCTTTTCTACTCATCTGCCTCGTGGCCCAGCCCTAGTCCAGCTGTGAGGGTTATGAAGAAAAAGATTCCCTGGGAGCAGGCCAGAGGTGGGATGAACTGTTCTGGCAGGGTTGATTTGGCCCTAAATACAGAGTAAGGGCTTTAATGTCTGTTTTCTTTCTGAAGGATTTTAACTCTTTCAGTTCACCCATCACACCACAGTCATTCTTTTCCTTTAAGGAATGAATTTAAAACACTCTCTCTTCTTTGGTCTGAAAAGCAGCGCCCCTTATTTCAGCTCCACTCTTGGTTATTCACACCCTTGCCTCCTTTTACTGCTTTCTTGTTGTCATTGCTCCATGCTCTGCCTACTCCTTCTCCTGAGCTCTTCTCCACCCACATCCTCATCACTGCCGTTTCTCTTCCACCACCTCCTAGTAATCTTCTCTAGCTTGTTCCTCCCCATCTCTCACTAGCCAAACCATTTTTCCTGTTTTGTTGTTATAATTACCTGTGGGCAGGATCCCAGACTGAAAACTTGACTCCGCTGAAGCATGCGGGAGTCTTGCCATTGACTTCAGCGGAGCCAGAATTCCCCTGAAAGGTTTTGATGATTTCCCACTAGCTCTTCTGCAAACTAGGACAGACATGCATGCAAACCAGCTGCTCAGAAGGATTCATCAAAGGCCAGCAGTAACTGATGGGTGAAACATAATTAAGATGTGATTATAGAATCAAACTTACAGTTTAGTCCATTTCCTCTAAATAGGCCTATCTTTCTGAGGCTTCAAGTTGACTTTGTTCATATGTAAATAGTTTGATATTATGGAACCCAGACCATCTCAGCTGTTTCGGTTAGTTTGTTTAAAGTTATAGGAAAAGCTACTAGAAATGATGGCTACAATCTGCTATTTTGGCCCAAATATCATCTGTACTAAATTGCCCGAGTTTCTGAACTTTACCGCATCATAAATTTGTGCAATTATAAATGTAGAGGCAAGAAGTATGTAGTCTCAATGAAAACATCTGAATTAACATCATGGAATGATAAATAGATTCCCATAAAAACTGCTACAGAATACTCCAGAGAGGGTACCTCTTAAACAATGAAAAAAAAAAAAAAAAAATCCCATGCAGCTAAAAGCATTATACAGCGTACCAGGATGCTTTTGTCTTTTAAATGGTGTACACTGGGCTATGACTATTAGATCTTAGGAAAATTCAGAGTGGAACTGTTTAATGCAAAGCGTTGAAAGTGTGTGTGAGAACAAATGCAGCCTGAGGCTCCTTAAAAGGAGCTCTATAAGGTCTCTTTCACTATATTGGCACTGGAAGACAAAGTTAATCAACTACAAAAAAATCTAAGCTATTAAAATACGCTTTGGATTATAGGAAACATTCATCGCTCTGGCTTTTTAGCCATGTCTAGGTAAAGAACTTCATCTGCTCCAGTTTAAGTCAATGGCTATGTCCTGATTGACTTAAACAGGGAAATGGCTGGGCCACAACCACAGGACAGGAGGGAGCTGATTGAAAATGGCTTCATATTTCTGTCAGAGCAAAGGAAAATATCTGTAAACAATTTCCTTCTAAGGCCTTTAGAACCAAAGTGATTAATGGAAAGCAATTGGAAGAAAAGCAACAACCAACCCACTGAATAGAGCAAAATAAGCAGAACACTTACACAGCCATCTTTTCCGGACAGCTAATGTCTTTCTCACACATATATTTATCTTTTAATGCTATCTGAAAGTGAATATATTGAATCAATACACTTGTTGCTGATTTTTTAGCACCATCTTTTCTACCTTCTTTTGCAGTGTCGCTAGGGACGCACAGTAAGGAGTTTAGTAAGCTTCAGTTGGTTTAATAATAATTTAAACTTATATTCTTCTGTTCTATTTGTTAAAAAATTGAGGCACAACAAGCGTGTAAGCAGAAATATTAATTACAAACACATTCTGTTTGTCCTGCAATGTGTAAATGGAGAAAAGGTAGCTCGTAAAAGGAAAGCAGTCTAAAACTTTGGAAAAAAAAAAAAAAGAAAAAAGAAGAAAAAAAAAAAAAGAGAGAGACCTCTAATGTTCTTATCATTCCCGTTCTTATCTGATGCAGAGCACTTTCAATCCATCAAGACAGTACTCTTCTTGTCTAATCGAACTGCTGAGAGATAAGAGGTTTTAGGGTTTCCTGACCATTGTTTGAACCTTTTTCTTTCTAGCTCAAAGAGAGAAGTCTTGAAAGTCACTAAAGCTCCAACTGTAACTAATTAGGGAATCTGAGGAATATTCAGTTCAATGCAGAGGTTAACAAATAGGAAAACTTCAAACCACTACAGAGATGACCTTAATGGGAGATTCAGATTTGAATTAAGGCTATAGTAAGCTAGTCACTGCAGATTCAAGCTTCTTTTCTTCTTACTTGGAAAAGCTCAAAAGCCCACTGTTTAGCATGCAAAGAAAAAAAAACTCCAAACCTTAAAAGGGTTGCCCACTTGTATCTATTTTTATCTGAGTATTGAGCCTTTTTAATGGAGATGAGCAAATTGCTGGGCAATTAGCAGAATAAGTTAGTTGTGTGGACTTTAACTTGGACCAAAATGGGCAAAGACACTAAGTTCAAAGAAAAAAATATGGAGTTTTTTTTAACAACTATAACTGGCTCTTAAAATTTAAAACTAAATACCTCTTACAGCATAACATAACATTCCAGAATGAGAACATTACGGTTGCTTATTTTATTCCTTTTTATTATAACATTATTTGGTTATGTGAGAACTAATTTTAACCAAACACAAAAGCCACGTAAAAGCAAAGCATGATTAGCAAAGACCAAGAGACATTGAGCAACAGAATCCAGATAGTTGCCTGGTTTTGTTTTATACCAACTAACTTGCCATTCCTTTGACTACAATAGAATAACATTTAATTATAGAACCTTTTAAAATTATTATGTCTCCCTTGATTTAATGAGAAATTAAAGTGAGAACGCTTCTCAGAACCTAGCTTCCTGCTTTTAAAATTAAATTTTTTTCTTGTTCCATAGAATTTAAAAATGTCACCAGGCTTTTACTGTCTGCAGTCTGTTATGAATCACATAAAACTCATTAAACATGGCATTTTTCATCATGTTGTGTATATTAGTGAAATCATTACAAACCCGTTTCAATAAATCACCAGATCAACTACCATGACAAAGCCAACAGGAGAGTTAAAAATAACTGTTCTTTCATGGTTTCCCACAGTAATGGGACTGTCTCAAACACTAGGCAATTTATTTATAGTCCTTGGTTAATAGTAGCTGCTTAGTTGAGTTTCCGCCTTCATATTTAGGTTGTTTCATCTAGACATGAGTATCAGTCCCAGCCTGATTGTTTGGATTCAACCCTAATTTCTCCCAGATTGTCCATGGAGTTTGTAGATTACAGAACTGTGTGGCTAAAAAGAAACATGCACCAAAAAATCTAGCCCAATAACCCACATTGAGGCAGGATCAAGCAGTCTAAACCCTTCTCAGTAGAGGGTCATCTGCCTGTTCTTGGAAACATTTAGTGAAATGTTTTCACACATAACTTGCCAGCCAGTGTTTCAGATGCCGTATATATTTAAAGTTTTCTTCTTTTCCAATGTAAAACTTATTTTCTCCCCTCCCTAACACAGAGAGCAATGATTCCCTGTCCATCTTATAGCAACATTAACATGTAAGAAGCACGTCATGTCCTCCTCAGTCTTGGTTTCTTCAGACTTTCCATATATGTGCTCCATATTCCTTATCACACAGACACCAGGCTTGAGCATCACCAGCTTAGGAATGCTATCTAAACCTTACCATAACACTCCTGGAACACCTCTCCTACGAGGACAGGCTGAGAGAGCTGAGGATGTTCAGCCTGGAGAAGAGAAGGAGAGGAGACCTTATTGTGACCTTTCAATATGCGAAGAGGGCTTCTAAGAAAGGCAGAGAAAAACTTTTTACTAAGGCCTGTAGTGGCAGGACAAGGGACGGTGGTCTTAAACTGAAAGGGGGTAGGACTGAACATAAGGAGGAATTTTTTTTTTCCTCTGAAGGTGGTGAGACACCAGAGCAGGTTGCCCAGAAAAGTTACAGATGCCCCATCATGGGCAGTGTTCAGAACTTTGAGCAATCTAAGCTAGTGGGAGGTGGTGTTGGACTAGATGGTCTTTGAAGGTCCTTTCCATCCCAAACCCTTCTGTGATTCTGTGATTCTAATGAAAACTAGATAATAGAGAGAAGAAATTAGAACAAGAAAGAAGTTGTTTCACTAGTAAATGATGTTTTCTAGTCATTAACTTTTAGGTCTATTATAATCTTCAAACTCATTTTGCTGTACTGCTTTTGTTACCAATTACACCAGCTCTGCCTTTGTATATTTAATTGTCTCCCCAGAGTGTTCATATCCTGCTTGTTCTTGCAGAAATTCCACCTAGCTGTTTAAAGCCATCTACGCAATTTGTCAGACTTTGAATTCCCACGCAGTCCACTGGGCTGCCACTGCCGGAACTCACAGCTTGTTGTGCTGACAAGCCATGGCTCAAAGGCACTGCTGCATCCCACAGGGACCACAGAAGTTCAACTTATTCCAAAGATGGTCCCTTATTTGTTGTTTCCTTTCACCTGCACTAGAAGCAGGAGCTTCTTCTTTCTACAGCTGGGGAAACAACCCAACTCCTCGATGCTCCTGATGCAGGGTAAAACATATACGCTAATGCTGAATGTTTTAAGGAACAGGAAATGTGTACCTTATTCCATTAAGTGTACAAAGCATCTAGACCTTTAGAAAATGTGTAGAGAAACATTTTGGCTATAGGAAGTTGATCATAGGCACTAAAGGAGTGTTCTTTAATTGGAAAAAATGATTGAGACGTAAAGGATTGAGACTCTCTTTTGTTAAATGCATTTAAGCTGTCCTTTTGATAATAAAAAACAGTTGTCTTCAAGATGGACTAACTTTTAAATATAAAAAAATAACACACCACAGGGAGCTGAAAGGAAAAACAAATTTAATTATGTATTCAAGGCCATCCAAACCACCCACACACATACTAAGTGTTTGCTGGCTCCACAGACAGTATAGTTGCCATGGCTCCACCAATCATCTTCATTTGAAAAGTAAACACCTTTGTTAAAAAAATAAAAATATTACATGAAGTGAATAATCAAACAGCTAGGACAACATCCTGCTCCCTCTGAAACCAGCAGGCTACTTTCAGCAGGATGGGTGTTAAATTCTCAGCTGTCTGATTAACAAAAGCCGGGGTAGCTGCAGTAAGGACGTCAGGAGCTGTGCTGGGCCGACAGCCGGGTGTGCTGATGAAGAGCAGCCACCTCTGATGAAGGTGCTGAGGGAGGAAGAGCAGAGGTTAGAGCCAAGGGTGGCACGACTAGCAGTGGTGGGCATTTAGAGACACTGTGTCCATCCTAGTGAAATAAATGTGGAATCTAATGGTATAGACAGTCAAGCTCTAGTGCCTGGGACTGTTCACTGGCATTGTCATATTTTCTTATAGAGATGTAGCTCTGAAGAGCTGGCTGTCATTTTATCAATGGGCTTGAAAGGACTGAAGCAAACTGCCTCCAGCGTAGTGTGTCGGACGCCCATGGCAAAGCAGCTGTAGATCACCTCAGACTGAATGAAGTGCTCATTAATATTCAGTCTGTGTGTCATCATACATGGCTGAGCCTGCTGGTGCTTCAAAACACCAAGAGGCTGAACATTTCAACAAGAGGAAGAATGCAGCTAATCTGGTTGATACACAAAAAACCTTGCCAGATACCCCTGAGTGAGGTGTCTCACCATCTTGCACTCAAAAAAGATTGCAGGTGGAATGGGGAGAGCTTGGCTAAATGGGAAAAGACAGGTTGCTGCAGCAAGAGGGGTGAAATATTTGCTTTTCTAGCTGCGTGTTTATATATTCCATCTATATATACATATATAGAGTAGCAGGTCTTTAGTAACAGCAAACTAGAACTGATGGCAGCCAATATCAGTTTGGACCTTTAAGAGGGAAGCTTTGTTATGGTACACACAGACTGAAACCTTTTGGAGCAGGCAAACAAGGGGACCAATGCAAAAGCAGATTTGTCCATTATCTGTGTCAAATTCTGAGAGGTTATTGATTTTAATTTGTTACAGAAGTTTCGTGGTTCTTGATACTATGGTCCAAACATGAAAATATCAAAAGTGACAAAAAACAATCCATGAAATTTCCATTTACGAAGCCACAATTCACAAAAGGAGGAAACACAAGAGGGTTGATTTCTAGGTTTTTGGTAGTGCAAGATTTTAGAGGTTTGTGAAGACGCTGCACAAGATGAAAGGCAGAAGTAGCAACAACAACAACATCTTGCAATGGCAGGCATTCAAAAGCCTCCATGCCGAGAGAAAGAGACATCAAGTCGATCTGAAAACTAGCAAAGGTAGCTGGATGCCAGCAAAAATAATTACTTTGTAGGGAGAGAGCCAAACTTTTGGAAACAAACTGATAGACTACTGAAGGAACCATTCATTTTAACTTGCCATGGCAGAGGAGTCAAAAATATCTGTTGATGCAACAAGATTAATAAGTTAAAAATAGAAAGTCCTTTACAAACTTAATCACTTGGGAAGACCCAGCAAAAGGGAAAGCACATACCAGCAGGGACAGTATCTTTGCAACCTTGCATTCCTAAAGACACAGAGGGCAAACTCCAGACAGACAAGGCTATGGCATGCTGAAAATACATGGCAATTCATTTCGGATGTTGCCATTTCTGTGAAAAAAAACCCAACCTAGAAGTACAGAATAAACTAGAGCTAAGGTCAATCTGTAGATTTGTGCACCTCTCTTGGGTAGTTATTCAAATGGTTTCTTCAGAAGAAATTAGAAGAATTAAAGGGGTTTAAAAGGCACTAACAATAGGCACTACAAGTGCAACTATGCAAATAAGAAGATAACATGCTGAAATAGGATAAGAGAAATACTGTAGAGTGAGTATGCCCATGACAGTCAAATGTCTCTCAGAAGCATAAACCAAGTCATACCAAAGAGTACACCTTTCTCCTCCTGATTTATCAAATCTGATCCTGCGGTCTTAGAGGCAAGCAGAGAGTGAAGCTAGTATGACTCCTAGAGGTAGAGGGTCCAATAAAGTCCATTCAGATATGTGTGGTCTGCTTCCATCAGTATGAGGTTTCCATGTGGCCAGAGCCCCTGATAAAAGTAAGGAACTGAAAGGTGAAAAGCACTTTCAAGAAAAACTTTTTTCCATTTGCTTGAATGAGTTTTCAGAGGTCTTGGGAGCACTGCACAGACTCTCACCTACAGGAGGTCCCTGTTCTTCTACTGACCTCCAGAGAGCTCAGTTCACGTTAGCTTAATTCAGTTCCTTTGTTGAAAGATTTCAGTTACTTGCCTAAATCTTTTTGAGGTATATTCACAGCTTCTCTTCCCAGGATCGCAGGTTTTAACCTACAGGCATATTTTTATGCCCTAAAAGCAGAGATCTGTTTAAGGGAGAGTGAGGAGCATTTTGTACAAGAGATCTAAATAAATATCTAAAGAACCTGCAGCCACAGTACATATACAAATAGATGGAGATTCCCTGAGGGGTAAGGGAACATCAGTCTGTCCCTGCTAAATTCAGCTCCCTCATTCACCTGGCTAATATGTGGGGCCCTTGGTAGAAGTAGATTAATGTGCTTTGAAACAGCTGGGCTCATCTGGTATTTAATCAGGCATTCAACCTCATTTATAACCACGAGAGCAATGCTAGATGTCTGCTGGTTTTGTGCTGGTTTTGTTTTTTCTTTTCAAATTCATAGTAAATACTCCAATATGATTTTCTGGAAAAACAAAGCCAACCCACACAAAAAATACAATAAATGGATTCCTGCTTCTGTATTGAGGTATTAAAATAAACTGCTATTCTTACTAATATTAATTGCAAATGTGGCTCCTGGACATTCTCCTAAAATCCTCACAATCCTGGAGAGGAGTTACTATCCCTTGATAGCAAAACATCCTTCAATATTTTTTCTTATAAGTCATAAGTGATTCTGGGAGAGAGGACATGCTGACTCACAACACAGCTCTGGAGAACTGGTTTGGTCTTTTACTCTAGAACCTCTTTTTACAGTAATTTTCCATATGATTTTTCCAACTGGTTATCTCTGGGAATAACTACATGCTTTCCAAACCAGGAAACTATAAACGAAGAAGGCATTTGGCCAACCTGTTACGTACTATGATAAATAATAGTCAGAATGCACACTCACATTCACATAAATACAGTGTAAGAGGGATATTAGCACTTAGCACCCAATTTGCTTACTGTGTGTCAAAAATGTGCCCTCGCAAATTAATTCAGAAAGATAAGTTTTTAAAGACAAAAAGACAGCTTAAACCATCTTGATTCTCTCCGTGCCGACACAAGGTTGCTCCTCAATACACAATCACACATGGGTTGTTGGCTTTTTTTCTCCTCCCTTTTGTCTGACTTCAGATGCATGTGAAATATTTAATAAGTTGAAAGAATGCCTGTGAAACACTGCTCTGCGATACTGGCAAGCATCAGAAGTGACTCTGGCTTTCCTGGCTGCACCGAAAGGAGCCCAGCTGGTCAGTCCCTCCTGTCCTATTCCTTCCCTTTCCCAAATCCAACCAGACGATTCAACTTTAACATGCCAAGATTTTTGTCTGTGAGCTTTAAAAACTGCACACATACACAGGTTTCCAAGTAAAGCAGTGCCAGGGTGAGACTGCTGCAATTAATGCAATTAACAAAAATGCAGCAGCACACTGACTCCCAGCCAGACTCAAAGCCAATCCCTCCTTTGAGGAAAGATTGCTCCTGGCTCCAGGTAGAGCAGAGCAGTTCATGTGATCCTGGGGTTTGTTCTGTCACCAAGAGTACGCCTCGAATTTCTCGATGCTTCCTGTGTCACGAGCAGGTTTGCACTGGGAAATGGCACAGAGAACCGGTATCTTCCACCCGCCTGACCAGAGCTCTATTAGCAACTCCGGTGGCAATTCTAGGAATGATCCTGTGTGTGAATGGGGAGTTTGCTCCTGCTGGGAAGTGGGAACTTTCAAGGGATTTACAAGGAGGGGCAGCATATCTCTGTAGGAAAGTCATCCAGGAAGTCTTGTTTCCAAGAACCAGCTGGTAAACAGTTTAGAGCACCCCGTTCACATCTGTAACACTCAGCAGTTAATGAGATGTTGCTCGTATACCTAGAACCAATTTGGTCCTATTTATCTCTATCACTGGTTGAGCACTTTGTCACTGCCTTAAGAAGGGAAAACTAGGCTGAGACACAGCTACAAAATTGTGGGATGTAGGTACTAAAAGGTAACCTCTCTCTCCTGTTTAACAGGTTATGGCTACGGTCTTCATTTAATGCCAAAGGGATTTGGAGCAGCCGTTAACATGTAATTAATAGCCTGAAATACCCTTATCTATGAGACTGCTCAGGCTTATACTGTAAAGCTAGTTTAGAGCTGCCAAAATATTTGTCAGGCATGTTGAGTGTCAGCGATACACGGCCTCAGAAACCTTCCCTACCAGTTTTCCTGAGCCTTGTGCGCAGGAGTGAGCGCAGCTCCCATCAAAGCATAAGCCTGCACTGGGAAATCCTGTGCAGACTGGAAAATGAAGTTCGCTTTTTCACGCCTGACCCAGAGAGTCTCTGTGCGGCAGAGGCAGGCAGTCTTCGCCGTTGTCCACATTAGAAGAATACAGCTGCTCTCTTTTAACGGGGTGGGGGGGGGAAACGGAGGCTTTTATGGCTGTCCCTAAAGAGAGGCCTCTTACAATGCATCGCAGTGTCTAAACAGACCTACGTGCTCTGATCCCACTTGGCAATAATGAGGGACTTGTATTCCTCAGGCTTCAGAGATCGGCTCACTGAGTCGGGCTGCAGATGCAGGCTCTGGTTACAGTGGTGGCGCATTAAAAAAACGTGTGACATTTAAGTAGGGATGAAAATTAAAATTGTCTTTTGCTATTGTCTGTGTATTTACCCTTTGCTGTGGTCTGTTTCCATAGCAATTTAAAAAAAACAAAACAAAACAAAACAAAACAAAACATTAAAAAAAAAAAAATAAGAAACGAAAAGAAAGAGATCACATGCCTCCCTCTCTGAGGGGGGCAGGCATGGGGAACTGAGCCTTGGTTCCCCGCACAACCGCGCCCCACCGTGGTTCCGTGGGGAGAGTGGCTCTGCTCCCCATTCCTGCATCCTGCACCCCGCATTCCACACCCCACATCCCTCACATACCGCATCCTGCACCCCGCATTCCACACCCCACATCCCTCACATACCACATCCTGCACCCCGCATCCTGCACCCCGCATCCCGCGCCCTGCCTCCCGCACTCTACATCCCACAGCCCGCATCCCGCATCCCGTAATCGTGCCTTGCTTTGCACAGCAGCTGGCACTGAACTGCCCCAAGCGTGCGGGTGAGCCTTGAGGAAAGGAGTGGAAGGAATTCACTCAAGGCGCTGACAGAGAGCCAGGGATTCCCATGTTGTTCCATCAAATGCTTTGGGAAACACCCCTTTAGATACACCAAGGTATCTATCGGAGTGCGTGCTGCTTTCTCATGGTAAAGCTGTGTGAAGGGCAAACTTGCAAGAGGAATAAAACTCTCTAAGAGGGTGGATACCTGCTCAAAAAACAGCTTCTGGAACAAAGGAAAATCTGGTAACAAATGGCTCTGGGTAATGTTCACCTCTTCCCTCACCCTGTATCAGCTTCCACTGACAGGGATATGGCTTTACAGAGATAAACACTATGGGATGATGCTGGGTCTGTTCCAGGTCCCCTGTGTGGGGCAAAACCCCCAGTGACTTCAGTGGGTCATATTGAAAAAAAAAAAAAGCTGTTGCCTGACTGTTAATTCTGCCATCAGCCTGGACATTTGGTGAAAAACCCCTGGATGTCTGATGAGCTCTGGAGAATGTTCTGTCTGTCTGAGCATAAATGCAGCAGTTGGCCATGGCCAGCAAAGGATGGCAGCTGCTTCCCCATTCCCTACATCCCATCAGAAATTGTATTATAGGATCATAAAGGATAATACATGATACCTGAGACTTTGAAGTAAAACTTAACAGAGAAGTTAGGAGAAAGACTGAGGTGAGGGAAATAAAGAAAAGACCTCCCTTCAAAAGAGCATTTACAATATTCAGAACTTTTTAAGCATTACTGAGTTTCAAATTACAAATTCAGTTTACCCTACCTCTTTATTATTATAAATTCTTAGCAAAATTTAGTTGGAAAGGACCTCTGGAGGTCATGCAGTCCAGTACCCTCCCCAGAGCAGAGCTGATCTCCAAGCTCTGTTGCACTGCCCAGGGCCTGATACCCAGGACACCATTGCAAACCCCAAGGATAGGATTTTCTGCTCCAGCACTGAACCATGGTCACAGAGAAAAATTTTTCCCCTATGCCCAGTCTGAATTTCTATCTTGCAGATTTTTGCCTTCCACTCTTATACTTGCTCCTGTGAAGAGATACTGGCTCTATCTTCTTTGCAAATCCCCTTTACGAAGGGAAAAGATTCTCCTGGCATGTGATAATAGAACAGGCTGTCTTCTTACTCTCCCTGTGCATGCGTTTAGGGCAGATGTTAGAGGAACACAGGAAAGGAGGCTGACCTACTGCAGGTGTACCTCAGATCTGTCTGTTCAAAACCTTTAACAAAGTAATCAAGTAATAATAATTCCTACTAAAGAAAAATGCTCCTTGTGTTGCTGATCTTTGCAAAGGAGTTCAATGTTTCTATAGAAGAGAACAGAGGCATAGTTTTCCTCAAAATTAGAAGATGATTTAGTGAAAGAATAAGAAAGCAAACTTTCCTAATCCAGAAATGTCTTTTGCCTTAAAGATACAGGTGATCATATGGCTGGCAGCAATATAGAATTGCCTTTGCTTGCTTTTAATAGTTTGGGTACCAAAAGTGATACACTACGTATCTCTTCTCTTTGAGTAATCTGTTTCTTGGGAAACTAATCCAACCTGCAATGAGCTTGGTGCTGTCAGAGCCAGTCTGTTTCTGGGCTCCCAACTGACTTCATCAAGGCTAATATGGGCATCTTTATAGTTCATAACTTATAATATCTAATTTATGAATCATTTGATAAATCAAGTTGGTCAGAAGAAGTAAACTATGTATCTGGCAGGAAAAAAAAAAAAGCAGAAATTGTAACTAATCCATTGTTTGGGATGGATAGAGAATAATCTTCTAGGTTTGGAGCATGTTTAAGTAATTTTTTGGTTTTAGAAGAGGCCTTCAATTACAAACATGAAAGTACTCCTCAAGACCGTTGTTCTCTAATTTCAGATGCATCTCCAACAAACATCTTGTCAGCAGTTTTTTTAGCAAAGGGATGTGGCTTACCAAAAAGAAGAACAGGGTATTTTCCATGTTATTTTCTGAGTAGGGAACTAATAGGGGTATTTTTGATAGTTGCAAACAGATCCATAGCCTTTTATTAGCCCAAAGTCTTGCATAACTTAAAATTGCAAGAAGCCATATATTTTGTCTGCATTTAAACAATAACAACAG
This sequence comes from Thinocorus orbignyianus, assembly GCA_013400375.1. Classification (NCBI taxonomy): domain Eukaryota; kingdom Metazoa; phylum Chordata; class Aves; order Ciconiiformes; family Thinocoridae; genus Thinocorus; species Thinocorus orbignyianus. The sequence goes on along the minus strand of VXBW01006080.1, from coordinate 973,310 downwards.
ATACAAGCTGCATGAAAAGCCTTTGACTTTCTTTTGATGAAATCAGTGCTTTTTCCTTCAAACAGCAAGAAAGTTTGCTGCAGGACATGATAAATAAAGGAATAAAGTTTATTGAAGCTAAAAATACATTTTATTAGTTGATCCAGTGTCCTTTTCCAAGGTCTGAGAACAATGGCATATGGCATTTGTAGCTATGTGGTTTATATGGCCATATATATATGAATGTAAACATCCTGGAGACCACACAGTGGGGATGTGTTTAAGCCACAAACCAAGTCCACCTTTTTGCTTCTGCAGACCTATCTGATGCCCATGCTGGCAATTGCATCAAGCTTATTGACTTCTCTTGTGTGTCCTTCTAGGAAAATAGTCCTTCCTGCTGAGGATACTAGTGATTTGTGTTTAGGTCTTCCAGTCATGGATAAGAGGAGACTTTTAAGTTTCATAAAACTTCAGCTCTAGCTCCAGAGTTTGAACAGAGATCGGTGGAAAATGCAGTTACACAGTTTCTGACAAAACCTGAACTTCTATTTTGAAGATGGTCTTAAGTTTTAGGCTTTGTGTAGGAATCTCTCTATATTTTCTGCAGAACAAGAAAAATGAAAAATGGTTAAAAAAGTTGTCACACTTACTGTGCAAAACTTTTATTGGTAAAAAAATGACAGATATGTTCAAACACACTAAGCTAGCCCAGAATGTCTTTTGGGTCATGTATTCAGGAGAAGGGAGAAGAACCTCAGCATTTGCTGCCAATTTGTCAGTCAGGAAATATCTTTCTAGTAACTGCAGTAACATCCCCATTCAGATAACAATATCTTTTCAAGACATTTCTGATCCTTGGAAGACTGGCTGCACAGTTAAACCTGGGGCTAAACCTACTCCTGTTTAGACACTGCAGGCAATCACAGCCTCCGGCACTGCAAGAACAGGCTGCCAGGAGTAATTAAGAGTGGGTGAATTGTGAGTTTCCTCAATGAAAGATGTTGAAAGAGAGGAAGACAAAGAAGCCATTTCTGCAAGCATGGTGCACAGACAGCACACCCAGCATCATGGCCCATACAAACACACCACCAGCTGTGCAACTGGATGCACTTTGACAACACAGATTGCCTGTCCGTGTGTCTCTAGACCACTGCATCCGTTTCTGAAGAGGGCCTCAGGCTACCTTTTTTTCCTTTTTTTTAATGCTTCTCTTCCGCAGGCCTCCCTCCACTTTTCTGAAGTTGAAAGACGCCTCTGCCTCGTCTGTATATGTGGTGGAAACAGATGAGTCCCAAGGGGGAGCAGAGCGACCTTTGCCCTTTGACAGCTTGGCAGAAGTGCAGCAGAGCCTGGAGGAGTCCTGGGAGGTTGACAAGGTTCAGAGGGGTTTCCTTTCTGGTTCTGCTTTCTGCAAAGAGAAACTGCTGGTGACCAAATTAGAAAAAATTATTATACTCCCCATTTGCTGGTAACGTGCAATAGACAGATTAATTACACTATTCCTTCTTTATTTTTCTTCTTTTTGTTTATTCCTCAAACTTCAACATGGCAGAAGAAAAGAAGAGAGATGGAAAAATTATCTGACTATTTTTATTTGCAAACGGCTTACTAAAAAGCAAGATGTTTCTTGAAAAATCCCAAAGATGATATAAAAGTGCACAGCTGGTAAGGAAATTAGAGTGAAATTGCAGTAAATTCGCTATACTTGTATTCCATGTGGGGTTGTTTTCTCCTTGGGTACCAAAAATATATATGAACTTCTGTAGAACTCTTGTTTCTTTAACCTTGTGGTCATTCCTGCAAGTTCAGAGCCATGTTTTTTAAACCCAAGACCTAAATTTCTGGAATTTATCAGTAGAGTTAACAAACGTTACTCCAAAATCTCAGTGTTCACACTTTATCTATTCTGTCATGAGACATGATAAGTTGAACCTTCTAAGGATGATGTACTCACTAACATATGGAATAATTTTGGAAGAAGTTTGAAAGTCTTGATTCAATGGAAATAGTCATGATTTCCATGGAGAGCAGATCACATCAGTTATTCCCCTTTTTCCATCCATCCCTTCCTCAAATGTTCAATTAAAAGACTAAAACAAAGGGTTTAGGAAAGTTCTGGGCTTTTAGAAGATGGTCTGCGTGGCAGAGAGAGTTGAAGGAAAGACAGAACAGAGCACAGGTTCTTCCTTAAGTGGAAGAAGTCATGACTGAACCCAAGGTACTTATGTGTATATCCTCAAAGACTTGTGGAAACTTTGATGTGAGTCAGTCATACAAATAGGAGGATGTGTTTAATCACCTCTGAAGTTCTTGGAGTAAAGGCATCCTAAAACTCCTTCTTCCTTGAATGCTGATTAGAGACTCCTATGTCAAGTAGACTTGAAATAATAAAGTTGACCTTTATGGTCAAAATTTAAGACTATGGTCCTAAATTTAAGATTAAAAATATGAGGTTACTAACACAAGTAGTCTAATCAGCATAACCCTGTTGATTTTAGTGGGAAATTTGAATATTAGTGTGAAATTTTAGTGGGAAATTTGAAATTTATTCTCAGAGATTAAATATGTATTTAAATGATCCAACTTTGTTCCCAGTATCTGAGAGTAAGAATTCTGAATCAGGAAAACAGCAGAAATTATTTCTGAAACAGATTAAAAACTATCTTGAGATCTGGAATTTTTTTGGTGGAGATATTTTTGTATAGTACACTGGTAAACAAAAGTGAAAATTTCCAATAGGAAACTTGAGCCTATATGAAGTTGTATGAAAGGAAGGCGTACATAGAGAAAGAAAACCAATGGGTATCACAAAGATAAATAACTCTTTACATCCGTGTATTCACAGGGAATCTATTAACACAGTTATTAGCTGAAATTAGGATATTCCTGTGTTGCTCTATAATAGCAACCATAGTATCTGAAAGGCACAAATAGCCTCAAAGCAGCGTGGGCTGTTTTTGCAATGATTGTCTGCTCAAGTACAACCAGGAGCATAAGAGATTCCTGTATACAAGAACACAGGTGTTAAGGTCACCCTATGGGTCACATCCAGTCTCCTGCTATCACAAGAAGCCATGCTAAACAGTCTCTTTCATAAACAAATTAAGATTATTCTTAAAAAGAAGTGCAGTCCAGTGTTTATGATCTGGACAGCAGCTGGCACACCATCACCCAAGAGGGCAGTGATCTGTGTTCCCCAGGGGAGATTTCCCCGGGATCTGGCAACAAACAGACTTGTGGAGATGGGTTGAGGAGAACCCCAAGTGCCTGAAATAGCCAAATTAATCTTGAAAAGTGACCTCTACATATCGCTTGAATGGATTCATTATGTACAAGAAGAGTAACAAAACCTCAGACCTATAAGTTTCTCCAATTTATTTTTTGAGATAGGAAAGTGCGCAGATAAAGAATAATACATACTTATTTCATCAAAAAGCATGGTCACATTCTCAAAAAATTCAAGCTAACTTTATATCTGACACCAAAGCTCTCTTGTAGTGCCAGTCAAGGCATTTAAGGTATATAGCAGCTGTAGAAACCAGGAGAACACAACATGCATTAGTTGATGTTGGATTTCCGGAATTAGCTATAGAGAAGGAGTACTACTAAGGCCATGGACCTTACCTTGTAGATGAAAAAATGTGGATGGCTTCACTGGTCGCTGCACCATTTATATGTTTCAAGATAAGTAAATGCTCAACTTACTGGATCATTGCTAAGCTTTTCCTGATAAAAGGAGACAGAACCATAGACTGGTTTGGGTTCGAAGGGACCTTCAAAGATCACATAGTCCAATCCCTCTGCCGTGGAAGGGACGTCTTGCACTAGATCAGGTTGCTCAAAGTCCTGTCCCACCTGACCATGAACACTTCCAATGATGGAACACCCACAACTTCTCTGAGAAATCCGTTCTGGTATCTCACCACTCTCAGAGTGAAAAAAAATCTTCCTTATGTCCAGTCTAAATGTACACTATTCCACTATTCTAGAACTGTTATCCCTTGTCCTACCACTACAGGCCCTCGTAAAAAGTGTCTCTCTGTCTTTCTTATAAACTCCCTTTATATATTGAAAGTTTGCAGTAAGGTCTCCCCAGACCCTTCTCTTCTCCAGGCTAAATGACAACAACTCTCTCAGCCTGTCTTCATAGAAGAGTTGTTTCATCACTGGTCATCTTTGTAGTCCTCCTCTGGACTTGCTCCAGCAGGTCCATGTCTTTTCTGTGCTGAGGACTCCAGAATGGGACTCAGTACTCTATGTGAGGTCTCACCAGAGCAGAGCAGAGGGGCAGAATCACCTCTCTCAATTTGCTGGCCATGCTTCTTTTGATGCAGCCCAGGATACAGTTGGCTCTCCAGGCTGTAAGTGAACATTTCTGGCTCATATCCAACTTTTCATCAACCAGTAACCCCAAGTCCTTCTCCACAAGGCTGCCCTCAGTCAATTCATCACCCAGTCTGCACTGATACTCAATGCAGTACCTTTCACTTGGTCTTCTTGGACCTCATGAGGTTGACATACAGATCATCATCTATTATTTCTAGGCTTAAACATCCATGTGCTGCAAATAAAAATTACAATTACTTCCACATATTTCAAGAACAGAACTTATGTTTTACTCCACTTCCAGAGCCACCGCCCATGATGTTAAATGATACAGCATCTCAGTCTCCATGGGTATGCATTTATGGTTCATGCAGCCTGAAACTGTAGTCTTCCAGTTCACTCTAAGGTTGGGATCCCCCAGTCATCTGTGCCGTAAGGCTGATGTGTGTCCCAAGGATACTTTTGGAATGAACCAACCAATTTTATGGTTTGTTTACGTTATCTTACTTTAGATAAGAAGTGCACTTTTGAAGCAAGTTGTTCCCATTTCCTGTGCTGTGTTTCACATTGTGGAATGGTCTCCCAGTGCACAAACTTCCTTCTTTTGAGTGAAACTAGACTGGAAGTGTGTGTCAGGCACCACATCTGCAAATAGGTGTTCAATCCAGAACCAGTCTCACCAAAACCTCCTGAAAGGTGTACAAGTGGAGATGGGGTCTGCAGGACAAACTGCTTTACTGCACAGATCCATTTTTTTTGATGGGCACTGCCTGCTAATGGAGATGTGGGCTCTGATGAAAAATGCTAAATTTCTGGATGACATATTGCATGTAAGTGAGTAATACGCATGCACAGAAGACAGTGTAGAAGAGTTCGCATCAAGTTTGTCTACCCTGTCTATGTGCAGCAGAAGATAGTACTTACAATACTGTCTGAGAAAATTTGGCATCCACATTACACACCTTATAGCACATCTGGTTTATACCATCATTCTCCCAAGCCCATGCATTTGGTAGAGAAGACAACCAAAAGGGTTCACAGCTGCATAAAAAAGGTCTATTAGTGAAAGGCACTTCATAACTGGGGGAAAAAATCTCACAATCTAAAAATATCTTTACTTCCTTGCTTTTTAACTTGACAGAATTATAACCATGAATCAAACAAGAAGTTCTAGCTACCTATAAATAAAAGTAAATATGTGTCTAAACAAGGCGGTTCATTCACTCTCAGAGCTCAGTAGACAAACACCAGCTACTCCAACACAATTAATCTTGAGGGGGATCGTACACAACAGACCTTCTCTGAACTCTTTGTGAGTGGTGATTATTTCTTTCTCCTTGAGTCTACTCTGTTTACATTAGCAACCTACAGATAAAGGCTTAATTTCTGAACAGATATGCTCAGCGGCTTCCGTACTCCTTGAATGTATCCCATTTGGTTCCCAACCCGAGACTGCATCCAGGGGATGGTTAAATGAACAGATTTCTAGGTCCACAGTCTGTCCCATTCCCATTGATTTATATCAGATAAAATAATGTATGACAAAACACATCAAAAAGAGCCTTCTGGGGCTGAGGAAATAAACCAAGGTGAGGAGAAACTAATTCCATCTCCCAGTCCCCACTCCAGCTACCCAATGTTTCTTTTTAACATAGAATCATAGAATGGTTAGAGTTGGAAGGGACCTTAAAGATCATCGAGTTCCAACTCCCCTGCCATGGATGGGTAAACTTCCTACTAGAGCAGGTTGCTCAAAGACCCATCCAGCCTGGCCTTGAACACTCCCAGGGGTGGGACAGNTGCAGCCCAGGATGGGGTTGGCTTTCTGGGCTGCCAGCGTGCACTACTGGCTCATATTGAGCTTCTCATCCATGAGTACTCTCAAGTCCTCCTCAGCGCTGCTCTCCAGCCATTCTCCGCCCAACCTGTATTTGTGTCTGGGATTGCCACGTCCCAGGTGCAGGACTCTGCACTTGGCTGAACTTTATGCAATTTGCACTAGCCCACCTCTCAAGCCAACAACATCCGGTTCAGCAAACATCTGCACTTTTCCAGGACACAAAACTGCTGAAGACTCTGAAGTATTTTATTCTTCTTTTATATTGTTGATTTTTAGGGGGGTGGGGTGTTGGGTTCTTTTTACCCTGAGCCTGCATGCTTTCTACCTGAGTTTTGGGGTATTTTTAGTAGACTCTTGTAGCTATATGTGCAGATAAGCTTAAGATGAGTATATACACCAGGCTGTCTAGATGCTGCTTTGCAAATTATTTCTAGCATCTTAACGTTTTTCACCCCGATCTACAGCATTAATCCTTTTCAATAAATACTTTTTCCTGTAACCGAGGACCATGTCATACAGAGACATAACAAGAAACAGTCTTCATCCCCTGGACGAAGCAGGAGAAACCGAGGCACAGCAAGGTCACATGATAAGTCAACGAGCAGTTTAGCCACAGCACACTGATTTCACACTCTGCCTATATTTTCTCACTTGGAAACTAGTACCTTCCCAAGTTGTGTCTTCAAGGATGCCAGCTGGCATGAAGAGTGCTCTGTGCCTTGCAGACTGAGGTCCTAAAAAGATGAGCGCCATCTGAGAGCAGTTTGACCAGATGAGACAGAGCTGGTAAAGGTGCTCAAGAGGTTTTGGCCTCAGAAGCACGCCTTTTGCAAACACCCACGCTGCTGCTCACCATCTTCCCAACTATGCAGGTACAACAGTGTGTGGTGCTGGCACAGTCAGCTACCTCCCTCACACAGTCCTAAAAATACCTTCTGTCTCTGAAGGGGCAAGTGAGGGAAGAAAATGTCCTGGCGTTTGTCACCACCTTCTGTGTGTGCAAGGTACAGCCTGTCAGCATCCCCCTGACACTTCAGGGTCAGTTATTCTCCTCAAAGTCTTCATGGCACCCACGTGCATTTGCAGTAGGGGCACAGCTTGCAGCCCACTCAGTGTCTCTGCCTTTCAGCTTCCTCTGTGAAGCCAGAGCATTCATTCCCCATTGCAAAACACAGTAGATAAAGAATAGTCTGCCCACAAATTAGTATTATTTCTGATTTAGGCTTCTACCCATGAGCCAATTTCATTATCAGACCTAACTAATGAGCATCTTGTCTTACAGCTGCCTCTTACCTAGGACATAGTCCTTTCAAGTAGCTTCAGGCTCACCACTGCAGCTTTATAATCCAAAAGGAAGCAGAGGAAAAGGTAACCTGCTCAATTTTGGCCCAAACGCTCTAACTTGCAAAAAGATACCTCAGTAAAATATAAACTAAAACATTTGCATTTGGAAAGTGCTCCATCTCTGCTCTCAGTGCAGCATCAATATCATCACCTCATGGTTATATTAAACACACTAATGGTTCCTCCTTGTCTGTGGCGGCATTTCACAAAGTTCTATAAGGGTTCCTGCTGGCACTTCAGTGGTTTCGATGCTGTTACTTCTACCCTCCACTGGAAAGCGAAAGGCTCCCTGCTGTGGCAAGTAGATATGAATGGGTGATTTTTGTGTTCTTAGAATATAAAGGTTTGTTCCTCTTCCCCACTGCACCAAATGTCTGCTTTCTGCTTTCTGCAGCCTCCACTTTTAATAGGCTTTGCATCCTGTTTTCAGATTACTCAATTCCACAGTTTTAGATTAGTCATAGCTTTATGAAAAGAAAAACACCTTCTATTTCCAGGGTAGCCTGCAGATAGAAATAACTGCTCTGCAAGGGTTTATTCTTCATCATTTCTAAATGTGTTCTGGAAGACCGTTGGGCCCATGTGCACTTAATGGCTGTTATTCCTGAGGAAGGACTACAAAATTCATACCTTTAGCTGAAGAACTAATATAAGAGCAATTAGCACATGTTCAGAGATGCCTAAAGTAGTAACAAGGTAGAAGTTCAGAACTTGCTTTTGGCTTTTATTTTTAGCATCGGACATGACTATAAAAACATTTTAGGATTGTGCTATAGGAATATATATAACTCATTTCCTATTGGTCCATTTCACCTTCTATGTTATCCGTGTCAAACTGCAAGCCCTTCTGAATTCTTGATTACAATGACTTTATTTAATAGTTTCCATGCAGCTAATACATGTCATTTTGCATCTCAGAAAAGTATGTAGCATTTGAGATCTCAGGACTAAATGCCAGGCCTTAGGACTTGGAGTTTGAGTACAGCACTGAAATTAACAAATGGTCTTTATTCTGTAAGATCTCTGGATGGTTTAGTAGCAGCAGACTGATTTCCAACAGCAGAACAATGCAGTCAGGTTTTGTGAAGGTGTGGTAGCATTAGGGCTTCCTCAAGTCTGGTGAAGTATTTTCATCAGAGATCAAAATAATTTAAGAATTACCAGTGAGACTCGTCAACAATGATGTAAAGAGTGTTCACGCTGTTGGTAATGTAAATCAGGAGTATCTCTTGTGGTGGCAGCTTCTCTCTAACAACTGCACTGTGAGCCAACAAACATATTTCTGCAGTACACTGAAATGTGAGTATTGTATCACATACTAGGTAGGTGATTAACTACATGCTTCAATTTTGCTCTTGTTAGTCTTCCACACCAGAGGAGCAGGGAAAGGAGACAAGCTCTGAGTGTGCATGGGCAAAGCCTGTGGTAGACAAACATTCAAAATCATGGGCGCAGACGACACAAGAGTAAATGCTGTAACAAAGAATTATATCATGGACTAATTGTTATTTGAAGCCTCAAAGTATGCTGACTTTAGCTGACAACCAGGCCACACAGACACAGCCAGCTCAGAGAAGCCCTTAAGATCCCTCAGAAACTACTGTTGCAGATATTGTCAATGGTTAAAACAGAAATTGCTGCCTGGGGTCGAAATTTACTTTGCATTTGTTGGAACAACCAGCAGAGCAGAGATAAAAAAAACCAAAAAGTTCCCATTTGGTGATGGGTTACTGCACTGAAAAAAAGCTCAAAAATACTTGGATTTCTGGATTTCTAATAAAATTCTGTTCAGTCAGACAATGGAGGTGCTGCTCAGTTGCAGCTCTGGGTCATGCAATGACAGATGCTGTACAATGGACCATAAAGGACAATCCTTAACACCACTACCACCCCTAGCTTCCCACCCCCAAAGCTAGACTGAATAAAGTGCAAGAAACATCTAGGCACTGTCAAATTGCCAAAGCCCAACAAGACCTTTGCAGCACTCTGCTCAGTGTGACGTGGCCGCACTATTCCATCTGTGCAACTACGGTCAGGGTTTGGGGCTGGTTTGGGTGCTGGAGCATTGCCTGATTTGAAGGGGATGAGCCTGAGAGCAAGCCACTTCTATTTCTAAATTCAAGCTAATAAAACATAGCATAAGTGTGTTTTGGGAGCCTATACTATACTGAGAAGCAGTTCCAGAAATTTTAAATTTCTACAGCTGTGCTGGTAATTCTTTTCACCTCATTTTGGAGAACCAGAGAATTGATAGCAACATCATGACACAAAACTGTGTGTGAGAGAAAATTGTAACTTTAGAGTTGGGCTGTGAAAGTAGTTTACTTTCCCTTATGAGACACAATCTTTTGATACAAGCTCTTTTAGCTTCTATCCTGTGAAGTCCTGTGAGACCCAGAGGAGTGATGGAGTGGTGTGTCAAAAGGCCCAGGCTCTCATTTGTCTAGTCCTGGATTATTTGTGGAGGTACAAACTATTGCTGTAACCTTGTTTGAGTCAATTTTTAAATCTGTGCACTTTCTGTAAGGAGAAGAGTGGGAGCTAGACAGCTGGTTATTTCTCTAGGAACAGCTGTTCCACATAAAATACGAATTGTGTCCCCTGGAAAAGGATGACTACCTTTGGAAAAGTGGCATTGGGAGATCTCTGGGATTGTGGTGGAAAGGGGCTGCTGGGGTATCACATGGCACAAAAGAGGGTAAAAATGTGAAGAGAAGGGAAATGAGGAAGTGTTGGGGGGACAGTATTTGGGGACTGTCTACAGGGCAAACAGGCTGAGGTCCTGGAAGTCAGCAAATTTTACAATAAAAGGTGGGAGAGAGGCATCAACTCTAGTTTTGATAAACTGAACACACCAATAGCTCATCCTGCTCACTGGAGCTGCGACCTTTGATTTGTGCTCCCTTCTTAGGAGGGTTTGGAGATTTATCAGTGTATTTCAAGACACAAGCTGACTGTTCAGAAAAATAAGAATAAAATCTAAACCATTACTGTAGTTTGAAAGTTCTTGGAAAAAATGAACCACTGGAGCACAGGTGAGGCAGTAAAAGGGGTATAATAAATATATGCAAACTACACTATGCTGGCTCTGTCTTATATCTGGCGTATCTATATCTACACTACATTGATGAATGACTGAAAAACTGAGAATTTCAACATTGCATGTTGTTACAGCAACATAGCAGTGAGGACTGGTACAGCTTAACACTGAACTTTACACTTTCTTACACTGAAGAATCCTACACAAAATACCTCAAACTGTTGAAAGATCGCTTGGAAAGTTGGCTTCAAATTGAAGAAAACAGCTTGGTTTGACTGAAGCTTGTCAAATATTTCAGCAATTCTTTTCATAGAACATTGAGACCATATTTTCTATGCAGTTTGTCACTCATCAGTGCATATTAACATACCAAGAAATAACGTAAGATCAATTTTGACACACTAATTTCTGCTGTTGAGATGATGGTATTGGCCCACCTCTGCTAATGAGCTGGAGAGCAGCAGTGAAGACCAAAGGAAGTCTCTGTGATTGCAATGAAGCAACACCATGAACCCACTAATTTTCTGATGGAAAGATAAATGGCTAGGTCACAAGAAGAGTATTTGGTTTCTCTCTATTTTAAAACCTGTTTGTCTCACTAATAGAGAGGAATACGCTGCGGTCATATCATAGCCTCTAGCAGTTACAAATCTGCATCACGCAAACACCAAGTAGTTCAACATTGAGGGCTCACTCACTCTCGGTGTCATTGTGGACCTGGGACAGATCTTTGTCGCTAGAGGTTTTGAGCAATTCCCAGTGAAATCAACAAGGTCCAGATTCAATCTCAACTAATTCTACCTGAATTCTGAAAATGTACCACTGTATGCTCGTAGCACTACTTGTTTCACTTATGAGGAGTGGCACTCCTGGGACTATTTATTTACTGACTATAGAGTAAACCTTGACGATTAGCTCAGATTAGAAGTCTAACTTTTAAACAGATTGAGAAAGGCGAAGAGATTTCTAAGACTCATTAAATCTTCTGGGCATCCAATGGCCCAAAGACATCTTTTTATGTATATGCATGAGAATTGCCTAGCTTTTGACCACAGAAGACTCAAAACTGGTAAAACGGATCTGTTGCACAGCCAAATAGCAGCAAGAGTTGTCAGTGTGGAGAACGCCACACTAAGTTGCATAAAATGTTCCCTTCACATGGTTGTGTTGTTAACAGCTACCTGTACGTATCTTGAATGATGCTGATGCAGAGATAGTAGGACAGCTGCTTCCATATAGGAATGAGGATGTGCATGTAGCATACTGAGATATGTTGTTTTAATTCAGTCTCCCAAAGGAACAAGTCTTCCCTGATCATACCTTGTGCACGTGTCTATTCCCACAGCTAATTTTTGAATCACTGGTCAATATCCAGAAAAACTGGCAGCAAAGTACTAATTAAAAGAAAATAGAAAGATTGGTAGATGAATTCCAGTTGCAGAAAGGCTTCAGCAGCACTTTAACCCTGATTAGTTTTCAGCAGATCCAGACAGAGCACACATTTTGAAGGACACACGTGAACAGCTCAACTGTGAGAAAAATTCTGTAAAACATTTCCACTTCACTGAACAGCAAAGAATCCAGCCATGAAACCAGCTGCATGTATGTGGACTAACTGGAGAGGAATCAAATGCAGAGCTCAATATGAAAATATTCATGCCTTTGAGTTTAAAGGCATAGCTCTTTATTACATTAAACACTTTAGTTGGATTACAAAAGACAAGGCCGTCATTAGTCTTGTGAAGAGGAAGCTGTTAGTGGTTGATAGCTGCCAAATGTTATGCAAAGCCTGTAGCACACATCCTACATGGTGCACACATGTGCATGTGTGCATATATTTACTTCTCACAATTCTACCACAGAATCAGCAAAGGATTATCATCAGCAGCGATTTGAGACAACGCGCTTCTGCTGTCAGGCCTGCAAATTCTGCTGGGGTTTGAAAGTCAGACTGTATAGTCGTGTTACTTTTGATTCCCCCTGATCTGTCACTTCCAGCAGTAAAACACAAAAGATGCTTGGAGGCAAATTCTAACTTCTGCAAGTCTTCCTTTGCTTTCTTGCTTTTTGATCAGATCCCAAGAAGCCTTCTGCTCTTGCAGAGGTACAAGTCAGAAAAGTATTTGGCCTTGCAGCTGCAATTCAGTTAACAATTCTTTGAACAACAGATGAGCCAAACCCGCAAATTTCTTTTCTATAGTGTTGTAAAGAAAGTTCTGAGGAGCTCAGTCACGGGTGCTGGTTTCAGAAGCAGAGCTGAGGAAATGCGCACACATGCCCTTAGAGAAGAATATGCATTTTGCATGGAAGCATAACATTTCTAATCACGTTTCCCTCTAAAGCTGCAGTTCAGCAAGCTCATATGTTTACATTGGTGTTATCGCTAACTTTTCAGGGCCAGGAAGGCAGGGTCCTGTGCTGCCATCTGCAGAGCCCCCTGCCTACAACCCTGGCCCTAGAAGGATGGATGGACAGTGAGCTAAGAGACATTACTGGGGCTGAACGCCTTTCAAAACTGTGTAAGAAAATCATACATTAGAGTAAGATCCATGCACCATGTGCACGCAAAGAACTCCAAGAATCTACGGAAAACAAGTCAGAAAAGGAAAATTACATTACCCCCTACTTCAGAGTAACAAAGGGAAAAGACAATTATTAACTTGGCCCTTATTATTAGTTTACATCTAAGATTAAACTGTCCCTCTTGGCCAACACCTGGAAAATCACCAGTTACCTAGGAGTCCATTGTCTGTTGTAAACTCATCAGAGACCACCTGTCATTTGTCCTTGTCTAACCCCTTTTAGTAGAAGTAACAACAACAACAAAATCTCAGGTTTTGATTTGATCTTTCTTCCATCATAACATGCCCTTGGAGACACGTTTGGTGTTTTTGGTCAATTGAGCAGGAGGGTGTGGAGGAGAGAGGTAAATCAAGCTTTTCTGCTTCAGGCAAATATGGTTTATTTGTAGCCAATTTATTTTGGGCCATGGGGACAGAGCCAGTCAAAGGAGCATTCAAGTTAGGTCCCACATTTAGGATACTCCTTTTTTATACTAATCATTTGTAGAAGGTCTGCTTTTCAAATGGCACCTTCTCTTGTCTTGATAGAGGGAGGGAGCTGACCATTGCTCCTATTTTCTTTTTTTCAAGACATTGCCATACAGAAAATATCTGTCTCCACTTCTGTGACCCACAGGATACACCAGTTCACACAAGCTAATGGTGCCAGACATTTATCATTGCTACCCCAAATCACCCCAGGCTTTCAGTAAAATAGGTTTAAGCAGTCTGGGCTGAGCAGATGCATCACACCTTACTCTCCCTGAAGTCTTGCTTTAACTTTTCTGTTTCTTGGTGACAAGCAATGACAGAGACAGAGACAATGGTCATACAGAGAACAACCAATATGTCATAGGCTGGGGACTGAAGCTTTGTGGGAAATCTGGGCTAATTACACAGTTTGAACCTCTCCAAGTAAGGGATGAAATGTAGTATTCAAAATCTCTTTCTATATTCTTTCACTTTGTGGTTTATCATGTTTACAGAAATAAAATGTTAGATACTGAAGCTGCCTATGAAAACATATGCAGCCTTCAATATTTAATACAACTCCTTTGTGTCCTTTTGGTTTGGATGCCTAACCAGAAAATTATGTATCTTCATTCAAACGTACCCTCAATTCAAGTCTGGGATTTCATCATTGTAAAATAGCTGTGCTGCTAGACTTTTGCAGAGCATCAAGACAATCTTTTGCAGAAGTGTTATTGTACTTTTTGAACAGATTTTGAATAGTTCCATTTTTTTGTGAGGTCATACGACTTCTCTCTAAATTCAGCTCTTTAATATTTAAATATTTTAATTCTTGTTAGTCTGTGAACCACAAAGGTCATAAATGAAATAAAAACAAAATCAAGAAACCCATACACATTTGAATCAATAAAGTCAGAGAGATCATTTTCTGATACCATGCTTTCTGTCTACGTACTTCATGTTAAATGTACCCCTTGCAGAACTTTGTCTGCTGTGGGAATTTATTTTAAAATTAAATACACATACTTCACAATAGAGAAATTATTTAAGACATGAAACACTTGTCAATACTGTAGACATTTTTATTCAAAATAATGTTTTAGAAACCACCACCACCAAGGCCTGAATTATTTTCTTCACTGTTTTTGCTGGCATTTAGGAAATGACATTTCGCAAGTAACACAACCAACCAACAACTTTTAACTTTGATGGAATGTTGTCTGGTATAAATTTGCAATTTTTCCTTTGTAAATGACCGGTTAAGTCCTACAACGTGTTTCCAACTCTTCTAAGTATTTAGTGAGACCCATGACAATGGGTGTGTTTCCTTCCTAAAGCACCACCTTCTCAAAACGGAAATTAAATTGGAATTCTTGCTGTCATTTACAAAAGGTATAAAAAAATATTTGCGTTTCTAGACATCACAGTCACAGAGGAAAGCTGAAAATCTTGATTGAAGAAACAAGAAGCCAGACAAACAAGCACAACTGCTTGCTAATTAATTCTTTTGTGTTGGTAATGCTTTGGAGGAAAACTCATAATTTATAAGTAGCTGAGGTTGGCAGTACCAGCTATGGGATAAAATAGAAACACAGGGAAGCATAAGGACTGTCTGCACTGTCATGTTCTCCTTATGTTAATAGCAGCACAGCCAAAAAAAGGGAAAGTAGTGTAGTGTTGAGAGCTTTTGCAGCATAGACTGAAACATAGTTTGGGTGTGAAAAATTGCCATAACAGGCACGAGCAGCCAGGGTAATTACCCAGAGCCCCACTGGGTTAAACTAGGGACATGCACAAACCATCTGCTGTGCAGATGGAAGGAAGGATGGGCCCATGCCCTAATCTTCCACAAGTTTTAAGACTGTCTCTGGCCATTGAATAAGAGGCACAGCTGAAAGGATGTCTTTAGTTATTCAAAGTCACAGTCTTGCTTTTTAAAAACAGGAATGAGGCATTCAAGAGGCCAGTGCCAAGAGATATTTTGTGTCTGTGATAAAGGTGTACAACAACTGATCTCTGCTCTCCTTCCCAGGCCATCTAAAAGAGGTCCCACTCAGCCCCTGACCTCTCATTACTCACTTTTAGGACTAAGATTTAGGCATTTGTCCTTCCTTTCTTCAGGCTGTGCCAGCACCAATCTATCTAATTTTAGCCAGTAGGTCTCCCGAAACTCTCTCTAAAGTCACAGGCCAAACACAACATCACCCAGAGGCCAAGGGTAGGAGATGACTGTCTCATTGTCCTTCCCATGTGCTACAGGGACCACTGGTTGGCAGCTATCTGAAGCTAAGTATGTTGCTTTTGGTGTTACATTCAATGATCAGTTTCCTTTTGCAGATACTATGAAGCATTAGAAAAGAAAGAAGTGGACTAGAAGAGGAAAATATTTTTAAAAGCAAAATCTGATCTAAATTGTCCATCTAGTTAGTCTTACTTACATCCACCTCTGCTTTACTTTGGGATGGACACCAGCCCGCAACAACAGAACGGAGTCAGCCAGCTTCTCCAGGGTACAATCACCATTTTCGTAGTGTACACTGCACCAGTAGGTCTGAAACCCACTGCTTCCCTAACCCACCAAAAGTCTAATACACAAACCACAGCTAATTAATGCTTCCTAAAGACTGTCTTCTTTGAAAAGAGTTAAATCATTGAAATGGGATCAATCCTGCACAAGAACACATGGCCGTTAGCCCAAAGATCTTGATTTTCAGCTCCAGCTTACACCAGTTAAATACCTGGTGCCATTCTCAAGGCTCCTGTGCCCCCACTGGAGCAGGTAGCAAATTTCTCCAGCTCTGCAGACTTTAGCTTCCCTAAAATAAAAATTGTGGTTTGGTTTGGTTTGGTTTGGTTGTTTGTTTTTTTTTTTTAGAGCTTCCACTTAGGAGGAAAAAGAAAAAAGAGCTAAACATGTCCATAAGCAAAATAAGAAAATATTACAAACAGGGAAGACACCCATGAGAGAGCATGGCTGAAAACAAAGCAGAAGAGCTACAAATGAGGATAATGCAGTAGGGAAGTCTACAGCTGAGAGAGAGAGAGCACATGTGTGTGAAGAGAAGATAGCTTTTATTTGAACCACATGTGTGCTGGTTAATCATGACTGGAACCTAGGATCGGGTGAGACTCTGTAGTGGAGAGGAGGTGGCAGACACAGGGAAATTATTTTTTATTTCAAACAGATGTATTAACAATGGCCTTATGCTGATGAAACTCAATAAAGAAGAGATTTAAAGTGGGGTATACTGTGATGGGAATTTGTAGCTGGGAGGCAGAAGGGAAGATGATCATTTGCAATAGACGTATGTAATCACTGTGTGCTCTGTGCCGGGATGAGAGTGGGACTGCAGCTGCCAGAGCAAGTGAAAAGGGAAAGTCTGGCCACTGCTGCACCAGAAAATGTAAAGAAGGGATAGGCTAGTCCAGCAGGAAGGGAGGAGGAAATATGTGGCAGAAGAGTCATATATGCTTCTAAAGTTGTGACTCCTAGCAAAGCTAAAATCATTCCTTTAATATGCCATATTAAAGAAATGTTCTGCCTAATCCTGTAACTACTTTCTCTCTCATTGTAGGATGTCTTGTGCCCTCTTAGCGTTTATAGCACTATGCCTTGAACATGATCCTTGTATTTTCATTAGTAAATTCATGATCTTTGTCATTCTACATGAAGTTAGCATTTCACTTCATGTTCAAAGATATTTTTTATTTGCTGGCTTGTTGTTTTTTTTAAATAGTGTGTTAGAAGGTTATGTTCTTAATTTGGTTTAAGGTGAGAGCTGTTATCAGCTTTGCCTCCCTGGGGAATCTCTAGTCACAAGCACCAAGAGATTTTACTTAAAAACATAAACATGTATTACTATGAGTAAAGAAAAAAATATTCAATGCAGGCAAGACCTGAACAACTTACATAAACAACAGTAGAAAATTGGTGAAATCCATGATTATATGGATAAGATGTTCAAACAAACATCTAGTCCTAATTTAGGTTTTGCCTTGGAGAACACCAGCAGACAAAATGAAAGCAGAGAAATCTTGCCCAAGTTCTGAGGGTGCCCAGAGGTAGGTGTCCAGATGAGTGCAAGGAGTCTTAGCTTTAATGACCATCATCAGCATTGTCACTGCAGATTTGGATGGGATGCCCTGCCTTTTACAGGTGTTTCGGTTAGGATGGGATGAATCCCATTCTATCCCCATTGACCACACTAACTCTTCTCTCATTACAAAAGACTGAAGCAACTGTCTCAAATATACCTTCCACATTGGAGATGTCCTTTCTCATTCAGATGAATCTGAAGTGGTTTACTTTCCCACAACAATTTAATTTGTAAGATAGGAAGACATACAACACTAACACTTATTTTTAGGCATGCAAGGACACAGACATGCAGTTAAGCTTCAGAAACAAAGAGCACATGCTCAGCTACCATGCCTTGCTGATACATAATGACTAACAAGCCCTAGGAAATTCGTGTCCCCAACTCTGTCCTAAGAATAGTTGAATTTTCAAAAGCTTTCAGACAGGCTGCAGCCTTGAAGCTCCGTATAAATAAAATAGTGATAGAATTAATGCTGCTTTAGTCTCATACATGGGTGAAAAGTGCATACTTCCTATGATTTGCCATTGACTCCATAAACAGGAGGAACTGGAAGTGTGTGGTGCTGGGCTGCCCTGGAACAGGAACTAACTGCAGGGTCCCCCTTTGGGTGTCTTCTGTTTTGCTCCATGCTCTAAACAAAGCTCTGTGAACACATTTTTTTTACAAAATAAATTTTCTTTTCTTGCTGTTTTGATGTCAGGGAGAAAATGCAGCTTATGAAAAAAAAATAAAATTGGACAATGCATTAGTATTTAATGGAGTTTGATTTGTATTGTGTCTTTTTAAATAGTGTTACCAGCTTGCAGCAAAAGGCAAAGCAGAAATCCATGGGAAAGAAAACTGAACTTACATTTTGAGAAAAGCTGTTTGCTATCAACTTCTGCTGGTTTCAATCCACCGCATGACTAGAACAAGGCCATTTTATGCTCTAGGTTTTCCTTTCAAAATCCAGACACAAGGGAAGTGCTTGTCAAAATTTATTAACGTCTTAAACAGGGTTTACTATAGACAAAGACATTAAGATACATTTGAAAACGCCCATATACATTATAAAAGTTGGAGAAATGTGCTTTTTCCAGTGCTCTTTTAGGACAGAAAGGAGAAGCATGTATTGCATGTTTCTCTTGGGACAGATTCACTAGCAGTGATTTGACCAGAAAGAAGCCTTCTTCACTTCTGCAATGTATAATGAAGGAAAACTGAGCTGGAAGTTAAAGATGAAGGTGAAAGCCTGACCCCAGTGAAATTAATGGGAATCCTGCCATTGATTTCAAAGGGGCCAGTGTTTCAACCAAGATATAAACTATATTTCACTCTGCCTTGTTCTGGGAGTTACTCAGGAGTAGTACTATGTATGATTTTTTTTTTTCCCTTTGGTTCTCTGTCCAAACCAATACAAAATAAAAAAGGAAAACTGAAAAGAGAATAAAAAAGAAAACCAGTCAACCAAAACCCATTGTTTGTTTTGTTAAACCAACAAAAACTCAGAATACATTTTTTGTCAGCAGAGGTATTTCTTTTGACACAAAGCATATTGTTTGTGAGTTTCAAATGTCTCAGGCTTCTGTCTTCATTTATTAATGAAAACAGTTTTTCAAGCCAAAACTATTAAATGTCTTTGTTTAAGGACGTCAAAACAAATTGTTTAGGGTTTTCTAAGTCTTATATCACCCAATACTTTTGTCCAAAAGTACTCACCAAACTCAAAAGGGATTAATTTGACTTCTTCAGGAACTTCACAGTTTGGGAATAAAACCCTTTTCTGGAAAAAAAACAACCTCCAACAAACAACCCAAAACCAAACAACACAAATCTCTTCAGGATTTCAGTGTGGTCAAGACTGCAAAGAGAATTAGATTTGAAAGAAATGGTGGTCATATTAAAACTACTTTACCTGGTAGTGAATTTCAAATAATATTTTCAACATGAAAAAAAAAGATTTATTTTTTGTGTAAGGGAGTCACAAATAATAGAGGAGTGTGAATGATAATTTTGATGCAAATGATGGAATCAAGTACAGTTGAGATCCTGGTGCCTCCACTTATGAAAGAATACTCACCTCTAATTGCTTCAAAACCTTTTCAAAAAAACCTCTCACTTCATTCAGTTATGGCTTTGAAGGAGCAATGTCATAGTAGCACAAGGACACATACAGGGTCATAGACAGCATCACAATATAACCCAAATGCAGAGGGGTGAACTATTAGAGTTTAAGGGGTTGGAACTGATGGAGATTTTTAGCCTTTTTTTTTTATGTCAATATAATGTAGGTTTGAGCAGTTCAGACTTTACACAGCTCTAGTAGAAATAGAAAGTCCTAACCACAGATTAAATCATCTGTATTGTATTATGAATAGTCAGCTCTGTTGAGAAAGGACATTTGACTTTGCAATGTGGTAGATATTAGCAAACACTTAAGAGAAACCACAAAACTTCATGTATTTGCCTGGAGTAAGCCTGCAACATCTGCTCAAACCCTTCTGGGTCTACACTGTTAAGAACATAAGTCAGCTTGTTGGTCATTCCTCTGAACTTGAAGCCAGATGAGCAAATCCAAGCCATTTCATGGTACAATCACTCTAATCATTTCAGCATGGTTACTAGGTTTTTTGCAGAGGACATGAGCTTCAGAAAAATATTAGGCAGCATTTGCAACACTTCCCTCCCTTACAAAGATTAAGTTGTGTGAGTTGCAGAGCTCTGAGAAAAAGCCCTTCTTATCTGTCTGGCTGTTTTATTATTCATTTATTAGGTTACATTCCCAGACCTTGTAGTTCAGCTTTGTGTATTTAGCACTACTGGCTTTTTTTGTTCATGGCCTGAAATTTCCCATTTTGTATTTCCACTCAAAAGAATGTCTACTATATACACATATATATGAAATAGACTTTATATGGATACTTTTAAAATTGCTTAATATTTTAATAACTGCTATGGATGTACAAATATATCTACTGGATGGGACTGGATTTGTTCATCTGGCCAGGGCAGCTTTGACAGGTGAGTGAACAGGGATTATTTTCCTCTGATGTTACTGTTGCTGGATACTGTGCTTTTCAAGTCACAGGGTATACACAGATAGCCTGGAGAGGTATAAGCAGCCACAAACATATTGCCATATTTATACAAAACCACTGATATCCATAAAAGCCTGTAAAATTTTAAAGACAGGTCCCACTCCTACTTACTTCATAATCAAAAAAAACACACAAGGTGGTAAGCGATGATAGCAGTTGAGAGCATATGACAGAAATGAAAGAAAGAAACATTATAACAGATAAAAAACCAGATTTGTTTTGTAAGACTTCATCTGTCTTGTTAGCTATTGTTCTAATCTCCCTTTTTATTCTGCTGATTTATTTTGGAACAATTAGATTTGCTCATCACACAGATATAATTTAACGGTAACAGGAACAAAACTTGTTGTCCACTTAAGACAAAGAGAAGTTCTCAGAGTACAGAATGATAAGTTTTTTCCAGTTCTGTGTCATTTTGGAAATAATATTTTCCAGGTGTCTGCATACAACTTTCTGTTTTGAAATGAGGTAGACAATATGACGTTTCTTGAAACCTGAGTATTGATATGTAAAAGCTATATTTTTAAGGGGAATTTTAAATTCTGATCCAAACATTTCATATGGGAATTTGGTCAAGGTTTCTGCAGGAGCTGAAGCCAAATTAGAATTTGATTTGTAAAGGAATATCTTTCTGTATGAAGTGGAAATTCCTGCTCCCTCCTCCCTCTCCTCAAGTTCTCCTGTAATGTAGCAAAACCGAAAAAATTAAAAAATACTGTTGGTTTGGGGGCTTTTCCAAAAAGAAAATCTGTGAGGGAAGAAAAGCAAAAAGAAAAAATAATCAAGAAAACTCCAGTATTTTTTAAGCATTTCCTTGCAAATAAAGAAAGAAAGAAACAAAGAAGTTAACGTGCAAGTACGTTCCACAAATGCCTTTCTTGACAATAACTACTTCCGGAGCTGACCAAGCAAGTTGGTATCTCATACAGACAATAACAATAACTGGATATGAAAGAAGCTGAATGAAGATTATCTTTTCCAATTTCATCAAAATCAAGAGGAATCCTCACAAATATTGGATTCCTTTTTAGTAAAATGAGAAATCCTATAACTTCCAGTTGTCTTTTGGTAAAAGGAGGCAGCCAGGACCATTTCTTGCAGAAAATGCTTTCCAGAAAAAAAAAATACTTTTGGCCCAAGCCTAAACAAAGGGATTTGTACCGAAAAGGAATTGAGAGAAGCTGTAGATCACTGGCCATAAAGTGGAGTTAAAATAAAAGAGATTTGGCTATCAATTATTTCATCATAATGCTGCAATTACAGATGGAAGTTGAAAATCTCAACAAGTACAAAATAATGATTTATATAATCAAAAGCAAAGGAACAGAAAGACAAAGAATCCAAATACCTACAATTTTCACACACGTGCTGTAAAGAAACAGCAGCAGAACCATGTGCTGAAACGGTGCTATTGAGTCAACGAGTGGCACCTGCCAAGCCCAGACCTTCAAGGGAATTTGCCCTTAGGAGTGATAAAAATGGAGTAAGCTGGTGGCTTCTGTGCAGCAGCTGCCATGGGGATCTCCTGAGGGCAATTCATGAGAAAAGCCCTCCAAGTCGAGGTGGTGCAGGCTGTCCTTCACTGCCTACGTTGACAGGGGAACTCCTGCCAAGGCAGTGTGTGACTGTGCCAGAGGGGTGGTCAGGACAGTGCACCTCCTCTCTTGGGTATTCATGAAGCATCAAGAACTGAGAGACTATTGATTTAAACTAACAACCCTTTTTATTTTGTGAGTCTTGCATGATTTTGCCAGAGAAACATCATCTGAAGAGCCAAACACAAATACACACATGTTCCCATCAAGTTTCCATCAAGTTTTAAGTTTGGTAAGATGTCTCCTACTTTCATATCTCATGCCCATGTTTCTGTCAACAGAGGGAATGTGTCAGATGTCATAATTGCTCCTTGGTCCTTCACAACTAGAGGAAGAGAAGAGGAGGAGAAGAGGAGGCCATTTTATCCCCATTTCATTCCTTGCAGAAGGGGAGTTCACCTGGCACACACAGAAAGGTATATATTCCAGATCTTCTTGGTAGTTTGCAGGACACCTATGTTAATAACTTTTTTTTTTTTCCCCTGCACAGAAAAAGGGTATAAAACCACAAAATGTAGTGAATTAAGTGATCAGCTGCTTGTCCTCCAGTGGTGAGGGCACCTACCAGTTCATTGCTTGTTGTTTCTGGACCACTTTTTGTCTGTTGTTATCGCCTCTTCACCACCATGAGGGAATCACCACAGTCAGCGTCTACAACCCGTACTTTCCATATTCCTCTCACAGCTTCAACTAAAGCCAATTCCTAGTAGCTTACACAGAAACCTAATACCTCTTCCTCTGGTGAAATGATCCTTAAATGCTCCTAGAGCTGGAGGTCAAAAACAGAAAGAAAATTATTTCTCCCAGAAGGCAAGTTCAGAAGCAATGTTCGATAACAAAAGCAGAGTGGATGAGCAGTCTCAATCAGTGAAATGATCTTCTCACTGATTGCAGATACCCACAATATGTCTTGGTATTGTGGATGTGCAATTAGCCCACAAACCAGCCTGTTGTTACAGGGGACTATTGTACACATCTGTTGCATGCTGCAGATCTAAGTTACAGGCCATCTAAGCATAATGTAATTGCTCCACAATTAAAGACCCTCCTGGTTTCCAAAGGCCCCCCCCCCCACAATTTTTTTGCCAGCCACCACCTCACTCCGGAGCTGTTATTTTAGCTGCAGGAGGGGTTTTAAGGCTACAATCTCCTTCCAGTTCCATGTGATTATCTCAGCAGGTCTGAGTTTAATTCAGCAGATCTGCTCTCTTTCAAAGATAATGAGAAAGTTACCCACTGATCAACTGCTTTTCACAAAGCAAACTATTGTGTAGAAAAAAAAATACAGTTTACATGCACAAGGACGGTGTACCTTCTTCAGCACAGGGCTCTCTCAAATACAGAACAGAATTTTGTAAGTACTGAGTCAGTGTAAGATTGCAGAAGTCATCTCTTATCCATGTTCAGTTCTTTTTTCCCTTCTTTTTCTTTTTCTTCTTTTTTTTTAAAAAACAAAAACCACAATGATGTCTGTTCTTCCCCTCCTCTAGAATGAAGTTTCCACAGTCTGGTCACCAGTGACATGAGGCTTCCCTCTCATGAGGTCAGCAATGCGAATCTCCATTTAAGGTTTGTGCTATTGACACATCCATCTGCAAATGCTCTTTTGTAGAGCTGGCATTGCCTCTGACACAGGAAATGTGCCTTTGAACAGAACATGTTTTCTTCCATATGTGTTTCTAGATACTTTGCTTTGCTTGCAGATCAAAAAATAATTGGGAAGTTCTAAAGTCACTATCTGGAAGGTTTCAAGGCCTGTTGCTGTAAATTAACTAGAAATCTGCCTCTCTCAGATGTCTGAAACTTAGGTTTGAAGTGAGTGCCTACGTGCTCTTTATGGCCAGCAGAGGAGAAAAAGAGGGAAGCCATCTGCCAAACTTAGGTGCCTAAAATCATTTACATTAGGTCCAGATCCCATCCTTGACTTCCAGTTTCATTTTATCCCAGCCCAGAATCTTCATACATTATGGGACATGGCTAAAATCAGAACCTTTCTATTTTGCCTGTGTCTTTTACCTCACTGTAAAAGACCTTTTACAAAAGCATCAACTTCCATTAAAGCAGCATTAAAAGTCACCAGATTCTCAAAAGCCTTCATGACCTTAAGCTTTAAAAGAAAAGATATTGTCTGAGGGATAGTGAGAACTTGACAGCACTGAAAGTGCCTGCAATTTCATTCTTTAAGTGATATGTCTTAACAAAAAGAACTAGAATCTTCTTAATAGTCCAGTCCCATGAGTAATTCATGATAAAGAACTTGATGACCCCAAACTACCGTTCTCAACACACCCTAACTTTGGCTGATTTTGCAATTGAACAATCTCAATGTCTGGTTTTGTCTGAACTCCAGAGGAATAAATCAAAATTTCCCTTTTCTAAAAGATTCCAGGTTAAATTCTGAGGTTTGGGCTGCCTTTTACTTCTAATGGCAGTGGCAGAGGGAAAAATACCAGAGTAGAAATCAGATTACTTTAGGGGCAGACTCAATGTAACCAAATGTTTAAAGGAATCAATACCCAAGCCAGCAACTTTGGTTTTACTTAGCCATAGCATTTTGTCTTTAAATTTAAAATATATTTAAGGATAAATCTGAAGTGAGACTCAGGTGTCTCAAGCAGGAGCTAGATAGACTTCAGATGCCAAAAGCCAAGACTGAAGTTAAAAATTCCTTCTCAATTGGTGCTGTTAGCTACTGCCTTGCTCATTCTTTGACCAATCTGAAATTTAAGTCTGTGCTGTTCTGCACCACACCACTGCCCAGAACCCCCAAGCAGCTAGCCTGTGAGTACTGCCCCCAGTCTTGGGCAGCTGGAGGAATACACATCTGAAAATCAAGTTCCTCCAAA
Source organism: Thinocorus orbignyianus (assembly GCA_013400375.1). Taxonomy (NCBI): domain Eukaryota; kingdom Metazoa; phylum Chordata; class Aves; order Ciconiiformes; family Thinocoridae; genus Thinocorus; species Thinocorus orbignyianus. The sequence continues at coordinate 948,128 of VXBW01006080.1, read as the reverse complement.
CTGTCTATCACACTGCTTTGGTCTATCTCCAGGCAAAGACTGGAGGTTGAAAAAGTGTTAAGTACACATTTCTTCAATCAAGACAGTTCTCTACATCTGGCCAGGAAAAATAGGAATATTCTCACCTACAATGTAGCACACACAGCAGGCAGAGCACTTCAAACCCTTTTTTAATTACTTCCTTAGAACCTCTATCCATATAATTCTCATGCTCATCCATGCTGGCACTCTGTTTTTAAGACAGTTTCTGACCATTATGTAGAAGTCCTATGCCGGGTAATTTTATTGGAGACAACTGTGCATACTGGGAGCTGCAGACTAAGGGGCAGCCAATCTAGGTCTTTGCCCCTAGAGAGATTTTCATTAGAAAATGGACTATTCTTGGGCGTGTGTACTTGCTTTGACAAACCAGCTGTATTGTGCAATTTCCATTTCCAGCTGCAGCGTCTTTGCACAGATTGTTATGAGAGAAGTGCTGACACAATCCCTGTTACCACAGATTCAGAGGAGGATTCAGTGGTGAGTGTGCATAAAAAGGTAAGCAAACTCTTAGTTGAAGTGGTTGGGCTGTCATGTAACAGTTAATATTGAAAAAGTGGTTCTCTTTAACCAGCTACTTGGTATGGCCATAAGGGTCCTCTTAGATGAGTTTAATTATTTTTAATAGCTCTTTTCAGAGAGTAATTGGGTCATATGTATGAGCCCTGGGAGTATGGCAAGTACTAGGCATGTGTTCATTTGTTAAATTTTTACACTTGCTTTAGAAGAACCAGAACAATATCCACACATGAACTTCCTTGAGAAGGTTTCATGTTTTTTTTCCAGGTTAATAAAAATCTACAAATATTCTGAAATTTTTTTTATATGACAGGTTATTTATTGAGGTGCAGGCAAAGATAAAATGCTTATGTGTCTGAGGCCAATACCTGCAGTTTTGATAACCATAATAATTACTATAAGACTTAACAAACCTTCTGCTTTTGAGCATAAATTAAGTTGGTCATTAAAATCCATCTTTTAATCCACTGAAAATATTTCCAGTGGCTTCAGATAGAGTTGTTTAATCTCTGGTAAAGACTTTCTCCTCTTCAACCTAAATTATTGCTGGGTTGGAGAGGAACTTTACCAAAAGATAACGTTTGATCATTTACAATTACTAGTACTGTTTACCTGGCATATGTGAGTGTTGAATGTTTTGAGCTAGATGGAACAACGACTTTATTCAATAAATTATTTTTCTAAGTGATAATGAAAAGATTTTGTCTAAGGTAAACTAGAAAAATACATCATTAAGTAAAATTATTTTCTACTTCATGTATTAGTTTTATTGGTAAACTACTTATTCCTCATATATTAGGAAGTAATAACGATTAATCAAGAGACTGAAATAATTTTTGGGCAGTGATTAATCTCTAGGGTAATTTGGAATTCCTAGCTTTATGTAAAAAATCAAGTACGGCTTTTCACAGTAGTTGAACAATATAGTTGGAATAACAACTACTATTAGTCAATCGAGACCAAATCAGTTCATTAGCATTCTCCAAATTTTATCAAAATAGATTCAGGTCTGTTACTGGGGATGGACCATATTGGTAAGTCTCACATAACTCATAAAGATGTCAAGTGTGACCTGGGGGCTGATGCAGGGACAATGTGAGGTTACAGAAGAAATGAGAGCTCTTCAACACAGAGTAAGTGTGGCACTGTTAGTGTCTGCCTTATCTCTGTTTCAAGCTAATTTTAAATTTCTGTGATTATAACACGTTAGTCATGCAAATGCTGCAAGTGTCTTTCCTGTCCAAGTAGGAAGGTGCTGCTTCTGTGTTCTGATCAGAAGATCAGACCGTGCCAGAGTATGAAAGGCAGAACCCAGCCCAGGCCACCAGCCCCAGGCAGTTCATGTCAGTTATCAATTTCCACATAGCCCTGTTACACCAAAACTAAGCAGCTTAGGAAGACATTAATAAGGGATATTTGCCTGGTTTTCACTCTGTAGACAGCAAATCATCATCATCTTTGCCACATTAGGATCTGAATTCCTGATCAGTTTAAAGAGACGTGACTTCTTATAGGCCCACAGTATGTTATTTAAAATATAAGAGAAAGAAAAAGAAGAAAATGAAAGTTGCAGATAAAACTTTTCACATACATTAACATCCATGTGCAACTGTAAAAATAAGTTAATCATCATGTTACAATATTCATAAAATGTCAGTGTATACTGCTAGAGGAGACAGAGAGCTATCATCAGAGGTTATCTTTCTGCCCTAAGCAGATATGCAATATCTAAAGCCCTCCAGATGGAGTAGTTTCTGCCACTGATGTCTGACTAATTGCTTTTTCTGGACTCTTGTAAGTAGAAGGAGTAGTATAACTGTAAGTGGCAAATTATATCTAAAAAATATTTGGCAAATTATATTTAAAAAATATTTTTCTCCATAATTTAAGACAGACTAGCAAAAGAAGCTGGGGTTGTATCATTATTGTATCCGTAGACACATCAGAAGCCAAAATAATCCATCTGAGAGAATCTGCACATTTATGCTATTGATAAACCAGGATGTCTTCTGAGAAAATCGCTATCTATGTAATCCTGCCACTTCTACCACAATGGTATGTGAGCACCTCCTACAGCAGTTTTACATACAGAGAGGTGGAAAAGTGCTTTCTTTTTCAGGTGGGAAATGGCAGAAAAAAGAGCTGCTTTCTGAGAGTATCATCAAGCTGATATTCCCTTTTTAAATATATATCATTTTAGGGCAGTCACGCAAACATTTCCAAAAATACAGTGTGTGTGATCTGTCCCAGGTACCAGACTAGTACAATAAATAAATTTTCATTCTTGACCCTTATCCTAGAAATTGTCTTTGCGAGATGAATCTTAAACACGTTGCACTAGCATTTCTTAACTCTGTTACACCAAGCTGCTGACTCAACATGGCATTTTGAAATTATAAAATTACCTATTGTGTTTATGATCCTAGATGATAGTACTTCCAGCCCAAACAAGCAGGATTTCTATCAGCATTTAAGAACCTTAAGAAGGTCATACCTGAACAAGATCAGCAGGTACCACGTATGTTCTCAGGAACAACATCCTTCAACAACACAGATCCATCTGCCAGCATAACAGCTTCTTCTCACTCCATTCAAGTGGGTATTAATCCCACATTTATACCTGGGTATAAATTCTGATATCCTAAATATTAAAGGATAAAAGTATTATTAAGAATAGAAAAATTATAACAATTCCTGGCATCCTAAATATTATTAATATTTTGTAGGAAGTTGTTCATTGTCTAAATTGCAGTTCTGGTAAATGATGCAAATTCACTGGGGACATTGGCCTCTGTGTTTGAGAGCTCTTGACAGTTTCAGGAGAAACTCCTCCAAATAGTTATGTATGACATGAACATCTTCCCGTGGCTGACAGAGATTTGTGGTGCTGCTGCCCAGGCCAGAGTCAGACCCATAGCAAAGTGTCCACTTACACAAAGCCTGAATTTGATCCCAAGACTCTCTCACGCATGCTTGAAAAAATTCTACAGCTGTTTACTAAAGCAAAATCAACTGAAAAAGAAACCTCAACCCTGCAACTAATCAAATCACACAGAAGTTCAAGTAGACGAATTACTTTCAGATCTAAAGACAAGGCAGGCAGACAGCAATCCAGACTCTTTAGCCTGAAGGCAAGGGTTTATTTATCCTCTGCATTTTAATGATAGCTTCAACAAAGCTAAGGAAATTATTGGTTTTCAGCCCTTCTTTTCTCGTACTTTGCAGAACTAGTACAAGTTTTAGAAATCCCTTAATAAAAAATAGCATGCCACAGCCACGTTAATAACCAATTTAACAGACTCACAGTCAGCCTGCTTGCTGTCAGTTTACCACTTGGAAAAACAGTCATCCAATATTCAAATCACCCTCAAATCTTTGCAGGTTTCAAATACAAACACATTAATAGTCTATGCTCTCTAGTATCTGATTTTATAGTCACAGAAGATAGTCAAGGAAGTTACCCAAGTCCTTGTTCTCAAAAAGGCAATAAACAGGACCACAGCAGAACAATTATATGAATTGGGTTTTTTTTCCTAATTGATCCTCATCTCTGAGGTCCACCTGGCTACAATCTGTAAAGATATTTATGTAAAAGAAGTTTTCACCTCATAATAGTTTTCAGGAGGGAAACCTGTTGTGGTGTTCTGTTTCCATTGCACTTTTTGTGTTAAAAGTTGAGTTTTGTTTCAGTTTTGTACAATGGTGTGAACCCTCACCAGCTTCCTGTACCGGTAGAAAACCTAGTGACTTGGGATTTTTACAGAACTAGTAGTGAATAGAGAACTGCTCATGCACGAAAGTCATGTATCCTAAAGGACCTGCATTGAACAGCAACAAATATATTCAAGGGTAGTAGCTACTTTAGTACCCACACGATCTAGCCATACAAAGTGTGTGTATTCTAAGGGTTCCACCCTGGGCATCTTTGGAAACAAACTCTTCTTTTTATATATACACAATTTCAGTTTCCAAGCAGCGGCGTCGCAATCTGTGGCTGATGCCATGGAGAAAATTACATGTTTTGTCGGACCAGATAGAAGTGAAATTTGCTCAGATTAGTATAATGTCGACTCTCTCCCAAAATAACTAGAGAAGCTACCCAAATATCTGAAATATTGGTATAATATTTTCTTACTGTAGACAATGTCTCCCAGTTGACCTTTTCCCTCCTCCTTCCAGGTTGCCTATTATAACTCCACAGTCTGCAATAATTAAAGTGTGATTTCATCCTTCTTAGCCACTAGGATTTCTTCTTAACTGTTTTAGGTGCTAGGAAGACCTGGGAACACCACTGTAAAGAAATGGAAATGCTGGATAAGGCAAACTGGTAACAGTGGGGAGCTCCTCAGGTCACTGAAGAGGAAAGCTTAAACATCCAAACACGGTGTATGGAGAAAGCACAGTTCAGGGGACATTCAGAGATAACAAATACAAGTACTAAAAGCTATCTTGGATTTAGCTGCTTTAGAACAGCGTTTTTCTCTGGCAGGTATATCTAATGCAGCCCAGTTAGTTCAGCCCAAGCTGGGGTGTCTCTACATACACAAATTGCATTGTGCCATATAGATGAAGCCAAAAAACCCTGCAGCTGAATGTTGAAGCAGGACCAAAGAAAAGGTAAAACTTGATTCCATGATTCACTGTAAACCTTCTGCATGAATTTGTGCAAAATAGGTTCTGGACGTGAAGAAATTCATGCTGCTTAACTTTAAGCACTAGTAGGCTGCTCTGTAAGCACCAGCCATTGCTCTTTTTAGCTGCAGTGGTAACTGATGGAGGCCTTACAAACCCCAACACTTTCCCATCTTTGACAGCACTCATACATTCACAGACCTTATACATGCAGAACTGTCCAGAGTAGAACGGCGATGAGCCCTTGGGATTCAGAACCATAAAAGACAACATCTCCCATGGGTTTGCACTATAGCCCTACCTACACTCTGGGATCCCGTGTGCAGTTCAGGGAAACCATCACCATTGTCTGGCTACAGGCACTGTGTAGTCAAGCACTCCTGTGATAGCTACCACCACACATTTATTTTTTTTCCAGCAAGATGCTGCTTGCCATCTTCAGTGTCTCAAGCTTTTATCATCTCTCCCACTATTCTTCCTGTGATCCTTTTTTTTCCACAGGTCAGATGAGAAACTACATTAGACATAAAACATTTTAATCTGCTTCCTGTGGATCAGTCCAGTGTTTTGTCCTCTCCTGTGTTCCTCAGTTCATGGAAGCTGCAAATACTTCAGTTTTGAACCATATTAAAACAAAAGCCAATACCAGGTGCCCTAAAAGCAGCGTGATTTTGGGAAATGCAGAGAAGCTAGTTGCTTTCTGCAGAGAGCATGCGATGGACATAATATTATTACTTCTACAAATATTGGTATTGAACAACAAAGAGGGTCTGTAAAATAACATCTCTAAAGGTGCTGAGTCAGCTGAACTTGCACAATACTCTGAGTACTAGCCAGTAAGCCCAGTAAATGCACAACATTCAATATGGAAAGGAAGGCCTCATCTTAACCAACTGGCAAGCTAAAGCACAAAAAGCTCTGTTATTGTTCCAAAATAATTGTTCAGCTTTCTCCAAAACTTTGTTAAAGTCTTAGAAATATATATGAGAAAACCCCCATACTCTCCCATTGTCATTTTACTGTGATCTCTTCAATTCATGATGTACCTGAGATATCTTTCAACCACCCTGTTATGTGGAGCTGATGTTCTTTTTTAGAAGAGCATTTAGGCAAAGCACATTGTATGACAAAGAGAAGACACCATCATCAAAACATTAAGCTCACATGAATTCTCCATTTCCTTATGGGAAAGACTGTATGGGATCTGAACACTCTCCAAACCATGTGGCCATTCTGGACTCAGATCTGAACATTCGATCTCAGACCTACCTCTCCTTGTCGATTACTTTTATGTTGACACAAACCACATATGTTCTGTATCTGCCTCCTTCTCCCCTTTTAAATTAGTTTCTCTGATCAGTGGAGCAAAGGTACAAAAGGAAATTCATCTGCTGCACATAAATGTCCTTTGTGGTATTTAAATTCTTTCCCAAATCATACTCTGCATGTATATGAAGATAAGCCAAACATAAATTACAACATAGAGCTTTGGGAGGACAAATTTTGAGAAAAGGGAAACATTACATTTTTTTACTTTGTTTGCTGAAAATGAAGGTTCTCAGCTCAGTTTATGAGTTTTAGAACATACTGTTCACTGTATTATCATTTATAGTCACAAATGTCAAATTAGAGGTAACATTTATTTTTATTGGGAACTGGAAATACTGAACACTTTCAAAAAATCTTACTTACAATAAGGTAGTTGGGTTGATATTGTTGTATTCATTTCATACTTATTAGGCTTTGAAACCGTTATGCTTTGGCTCAAGGTCTATTTTGACAAGCTATCCAAACCCAGAATAAAATCATACACAGCCATGGGAAAAAAACAACAAAACAAAACAAAACAAAACAAAACAAAACAAAACAAAACCAAAACAAAACCAAAACAAACAAACAAACAACAACAACAACAACAACAAAAACCAACACCTCCCTGTTTTTCCACAGGATTTTGTGAAATTGACAGTCAAAATAATTATTTACATGAATTAAAATGTTAGACAGAGATTATTAAAAATATCAGTAACGGATTGTAATCCTCTGTTGAGTTTAAATTAGTGGTGCCAGCTGGAGTACTGACACTGTTTCTGCCACCTGTGCTCCCAATGAGCTGATACTGAAGAGTTTCAAGAATTATTTTGATGATTCTTTGCTGAGAGTAAACATGGAGTTAAACCCGGCAGTGTGCATACATTATACAATCACTGGTTTGAGCAGTTATGGAAGGATTTGCTAAAATGTCTGCAGGTAACACTTTAAATGGTTAGAGATTGTTGAAATTGTGATGGAAGTTGTTACAGATCTTTTCCTGTTGTTTCTGAAGCAGTAATTTATTTGGAGCTATTTCTCCCAAGGAAGTCTACAACGATTTTGTTGCTAATTCCTCTTGCCTCTTAATGAAAAGTGAAGGATGAAAATGGATAATAAAGGCAGAAAATCAGGATGTATGTTATGAATTATCTGCTCTGTAACTGGCCATTGCTGTGGGAAGAAGCAAGGCTCCTACCTATGACAAGGGAAGTAAAAAATGCAGCATGAAACTTTCATTCCAGGGGTCTTGTAGATATAGAGAATTTAGGGAGTGCTTTGGTGTATTATTATACAAGTGATGAAGCTTATTCCACTCCACATTTACCAGACTATTTCCACATGTAGACAATCCTTGAATAGCTGCAGGATGCCTGTTCAGCTCCTGACTGCCATGAGTGTATCTATGGAGACACTGGCTGCAGAAATAGGGTTTCAGGTAAACTATAAACCTGGAAAGGCTCTTCCACATTCTATTTTGTGACTGCTGCATAGCAAAGACTATAGACCTTGCTAAAACATTTCGGGGTTTTTTAGCCAAGGTGCAGCGATAACCTTAAGGCAAGCTATGCCACCTTGGCCAAAAATGGCAGCCATGACATTTGCCCATACATTATCTGAAATGTGTTCAGAAGGAAATATAAAATAGTATAAAGAGATGACAAAATTAGTCCTAAAGCCTAGATTTCACAGCCCATGCAGTAATAACCACCTTCAAAAGGGTACTGGAACAACAGGCAGATATAGACACATATGTAGAGTGAATAACGCCACAGGAATAGAGGCCTCAAAACTGTTGACAGATAACTAAGGCTATAAATATAAATGCCCTCTGTTTGTTTTCTTAGCACATCTTCTAGAATTTACTTCTCTTTTTATTTATGACTTAACATAAGGGAAAAAATTGGTTTTTGTCCACTTTCAAATTGGTAAGCATAAATGTAAATGTGTGATGTGAGAACTACAGGAGTTTGGAGGTATTTTTTTTAGCAAAAAAAAAATTACCAAAAAAAACCAAAAGTATCTCAAATAGAGGCTGTCAATATCTGCAACAGTTAAATTTGAGGCAAGTGTGAAATAAATAGCTGATTAATAAATAAGCCCATAGTTCCTCTGCATCTTTGTTACATACTACACAGCAGCTATAGAAAGAGTAGTTATACAATGGGTTAAAAACCCACCATCAAGAAACTCAGGCTAGGAGATGTATGAGGTTCAGCTTTTTCTTAAATCATACTTTACAAGTAGGAACAAGCTCTAGTTACCTTTGTACTGAAAAAGAAAAGAATCTAAAATACAAGCAAGGGCTAAATTTCACAGCACTTCTTAAAATTATTTTTTCTTCCAGTTTTACAGTATGAATAGCATATTCAGTCACATTGGTCAAGGCACTGGGCCCATGGAGTGTAGAAGACTCCAAGATTGATCCAGTGATTAATTTTCAAATTGATATGGGCTTTGGTCGTCCACAGATTCTACCCGGCTTTACTAGGGTATAGGCTCATTTGTCCGTCATGTTCGAGCATCACTCCCGGGGAGTGGCACCAGAGTGTAAGTTCAGGGTCAAAGAAATGCACTGCAAAAATCTCTCCCCAGAGGAAAAAAGATATTTTCAAAGAAAGACCACGTGGTAATTATTTCAATTCCTCACTCTCTTTGTTTATTAAAGGTGCTTGCTAGATAGTCATAGATGCACCTATCCTGAATCTAACAGCTTCTCCCATCGCAGCTCTGATCTAACTAATAATTAATGTTGTGGGAATTAATATTCCTACAAAAAGCCTGGTTTTACTCTCTCTTTCAGGTCATGCTTCTCCTACATCTAGAAACAACCTAGGAGTGCAAGGGGAGTCACCACTTTATTCGGGTATTGAAGGTTTGCTGTCACTTTAGGGATGCACAGGTGTTATAAAAATAGTTCTGCTATGAGTGAAATAGTGAGCTTGATTCAGCAAACAAGTAAATTTGACATCTGTAAGCAGGTTACTATCGTTACGTTACCATTGCTATGGAGAAGCCCTTTAGCAAAGCAGGCAATGAAGGCACAGCAGGGCATCTGAGTGGGGTCACTCTTGGGTGTCTGGAGTGCATGCATGCATATGTGCCCGTGATGTGAAATACTAACAGTCTGATAAAAAAATTGACGTCTGTACTTGCATTGCTTTGTCAAATTCATTTTAGTTAATAGTAAGAATATCTCATCCTAAAGCAGACTCTGCAATAGGCCAAACGAAATGTTCCATAAGAGAGCACAGCCACTGCAAGGACAGCACTGGTCTCATCAGAGACAAGCCAGGTGCAGAAAGGTACTTTGTAGGTAGCCAAAATAAATTGAGATTAATCCTGCACTATTGAAAGTAAAATGGTTGGACTCAGTAAACAGAATTGTAAAGTTAAAATTTTGGACAAGCACGGTAGCTTCTAGAAAATCCTGGTCTGCGTCTTCCGGAGAAATGCAGCCAGTATCATTAGACTCTCTTTAACATATCAAGTACTTTTTATAATTAATTCCTTCTATAAACATCACAATGAGAACTTAATCTCTTGTGCACAAAAAGAGTTCAATACCCTTTGTGATTTCAGTCCAAAAACAATTATTGAAAGATCAAAACAAATCTTTCCTGTGTTTGGCTTTTTCTAATAGGAAAAAAACATCTCTACTCCAGTTTTGTCAAACCTGGTCTTGTTCTTTGTAAAAGTTCTCTTCAGGATGTGATCCAAAAGACAACTCTCAAAATGTGACAGTCTGGCCATTCACTGTTCCCCACCAGTGTCCACGTGCAGAAAATCACAACATACCAAAGGTCTGATGAGTTGGTAAAGGTTGGCATGCAGGACTGAGGCAGAAATAGCAACTGGGTGAACATATTTTAGATTGTAAAATAAGCGAAATACCGATGTAGCTATTTTGCAATTTACAGTTCTGATTCAAGGGCAATATCAGCACTCGCAGCACTTGCACCTTTTTCCTGGGGCAGAGAGGCCAATGACCAGAGACCACCAGGCACTATCCATAAGCATAGGAGTGAAAAGGACCTTCCAAACCTACCTTCTCTGTTATCCACATTTTGTAGGTGGCAGTGGACAGGAGTTGGCTCTTGGGTATCGAAATACTCTCCTGAGTGCAGGCAAAATTAAACCGTGTTCTCTCAAGAAAGAGTCCAGAGTTGGCTGCTCCTGCCCCAGGAAAGGGACCGTAGCATGAAGTTGTACAAGGAGCAGCTTGTCCCTCTGGAGAGCAACCAATACTTCTCCGAGGTGTCGCCTCCTTGGGGACTGCCATCACACTCCTGCCCTAGTCCCCTCCACTACACCAGCAGCAGAGGGGCTGCCTGCTCCCAGTCTGCATCTGGGTCTTTGTTTCCACAGTGGCTTTGATCAAGTCAACAACCACCACCTCCCACTTAAAAATGTTATAAATCAAAATGAAACATCAGTCTTTATCAAAGCAAATTGGTGATGGGCTTTTTCCAAAAATTTATTTTTAAAAAGTCAAGCATGTATTTTTTTTTAAATCACTACAGAACAAGAGAATTCCCCCCTTTACCTGCTTCTTTTTGTGCAATTGTGTCAGCATCGCCTTTTCACGGAATCACAGAATTGTCAGAGTTGGAAGAGACCTCTAGAGATCACCTAGTCCAACTCTCCTGTTAAGGCTCTGGATAGCCCATCATTCTGTGGGGACGACAGAATGGTATTGTGGTTAACCAAAAGCATCAGTCAGTCTGACCCTGGTCCTGTAAAGATTCCTAAAGATCTCTGTGCAGGCATCGCCATCTAGGAAATGTTATTTTAGCAAATCTAGAGAACTGGGATCAAACAGTATTGATTTGTATTTGTTAATTCCTTCAGCTGAAAAGTGGCTATTATCATGCAGCAGAGCTAGTCTGAAAAGGAATTTCTTCAGTTCTGCTTCAGTGTCTCCCTTGGTGAACAGAAGAAACATATGCAGCTCTTCCTTAGCTGCATGTATCAACACTGTGATGTAAGGAAAGGAGAAGGAAAAGCAAATATCTGCAGCAAAGTTCAGATTTGAAACAAAATTTAAAACAAAACCAGGTAGAAAAACAGCAGATTATCATAATTTCACTGGTGCATTTTGGTGGGGGGAGAACATATCCTTGTGACTGCTGCACGGTTATGTCACATCCCACTGTACTTGCCAGCTCACATTTCTTCATTTAAAACACTTCACACGTACTGTATACAGTATCTTTCATCCAAGAATCTCGTTACTTTGCAAACACTAATTATGCCTTTCAGCCTTCCATGAAGAATAACATTCGTCCAAAATCATGAATTTATCAGTAAGAAGGAGAAATTACTTGGTTCCCAGCCTCACTCATTAGACACTAGTTAAGACTGTCATTTTGCATATTCATCATTTAGACCTTAAGGAGGTAATAAGGGAAAGGATTCTTAAAGATGGCAAAACTAATCAATGCTATCTCGGAGAAGAGGAAAATAATTCATAGAAAGAACAAAAACTGATTTTTTCAAAGTCAAAACAATACCCCGTTACTGCACTACCCAAATGAAGAGAAATTAAACAAAGAAATGCAATCTTAGTGTTTTTATTACTGTAGTCATATACTCTAGAAATAACAGAAGCTGAAAGAGAACTGTACAATTTAGAACAGTAAATTGTTGACTGATGTTTCTGCTGATTTGCCACATCAAGTAGTGATAGCAATACAGCTGGAACGATATGGGTCTCAATTTGTACCAAATATCTGTCTTGATTTTTGCACTGAAAGCTGTGTCTAAATTAATGACTTTTAAACACATCTGTGTTGTATCTTAAGGTCTGCATTTTAAAAAGAATTATTAACATGCCTACTTGGTATGAATTACGTGATTTCTATTTTTCATGGGGAAAAAACTTACATATTGCCTTTATTGTGTGCCATTTAGTCCTGTCAAAGAATTAGAGGATAATAGGCCAGCATTCAGAAACATAAAAATTTATTTTTAAACACCAGCAATCTTTTCATTCCTTGACTTTTGCTCCTTAAATAGATCAAGTGTAGCATATACCTTGTCTCTAATCTGTGAATTTTAACTTCCTACTTTCTCAGGGCAGCACAACTAAATAACACTTTATTACTATCAGGGCTGCTATTTGTGAATAGAGGAACTGAGTAATTCATGAAACTAAAACTGAATTTTGCCCACTTTCTGTCAAAAATATCTCTTCATTATTGCATTGCAGCTGAAAGATGTTAACTGATTAGTTCCCTGTTAAACCCAATTTGGAAGGCAAAAATATTAGGAATGGGGACCACATTTTTCAACAGAGAAGTTTACCTCCTTTGCAGGAGCTCAGCTTTCACACCAAAGTACGGTAACAGGAGGGGAGGAAGGGAGAGTTGTTCTCCAGCAATAACAGTGTCCTCAATTCTATGCATCTGAAAATACAGACTAATATCCTTTACATCAATGAACAGTGTCAATAGCAGCTACAATCACTGCTATCCCTTCAGTGTGGACCCTGATGCTCCTATGCACTATGGCCTCTCTGCAGCTCTGGTTCAGCCTCTGGTTTCCCAGGTAATCCATTGCCATCATCATTGGTCCAGGGCTGCTTCCTGACCTCTTGCTCAAAACCCTTCAGGGCAACACTTTCATCTCTCCACTTTTGCTAGTACACAAGCTGTGCTACCTCACTCTTTATCACCACAGCAAATTCCCTGTAGTTTTCTCTCCATTTCACATTGAATGCTTATCCAAAGAACCCGCCCTTTGGGGTGAGAAGTTTGCATGCTGCCTGAACTCTGTCAGGCTTCGCAATTATGATGCCAACAGGGTAGCATGTGTTTCATGTGGCCTCGTGCATCTCATCTTTCATAATTATCTAGTAACATATCCTCTACTTAAAACACTGTTAAGGTGGAACAGTTAATAAAGCAGCATGTTTGTGATTTCACAATCTGTTGCTGAGGGATGTCACAACTACAGACTATTATCTAAGCAGTCCCTCTGTTTACAAGCAGAAGAGCAAAATGATTGAAGTCTTTCTCCCAAGTACCCCAACCAGATACAATAAGAAACAACAACTTCATTGTTTGCTTTCAGTACATTAGTGTCTCCAGTGTAACTGTTACATAGACATTGAAAAGTTTATCTCTGCTGATACTTACCATTTCATTTCCAACAGCGTGGACTTGTTGAAATATCCATCATGAAATTGTCATTTGCTCTCAGTTACAGAAACTTATTTAAAGTCAATTAAAGTTTTGAATACTTCATTTTCAAATGCAGGTCGCTTCAGAAAGATATATTGGTTTACAACCTGAAACATGATGACCTGACGTCAGTATTTGGGCACTTTTCATTCCAAAGCACTCTCTTTTGTATTTAGGGACCTCATGATGTTATGCCAAGCCATAGACCAAACATCAGATTTATATTTAAAAAAATAATAATACATCAATTAATTTGGCAATTTTAACATATAAATCTACACACACAATCTGCAGTCCATAACGCAACAACAATCTTCTGATCTTTTGGACTAATTCCTAGAAGCAAAGGTTTTAGCTACAGATGAGAACAATACAGAACACAGTTCAGAGGGATTAATGAAGTTATTGTTTTGAATAGATGTAAAATCTATGCAGAAGATCTTTGCCACATGCCAAAATATCAATTAGTGATTTTCCTTTCCACCGAATCCTCTTTTTCTTCCCTTTATTATACATAATACTTTCCCATGTTCTCACCAGCTTTTTGTCCTAGCAGGAGAACAAGAGAGAGGGCAGAGCACCCTCTGCAAGAAAACATTCAAGCTGTATATTGCATGTACAACTCACTAGCCAGCTGGTAGCATATAAACATCTGAGATCATATTCAGTCCATGCATACATGGCCTCGGGGTGTTATTGAAAGCCTTTTCACTGACCCCAGGGGCACTGCTTCCTGAAATAAAGCAAGCATAGTACATGTATATAAACCTCTACCATCCACATTTTGGCCAGATTTGATTCATCAAGGCACATGCTCTCTGAAATCTCACCCAAAAATCTGCAAGATGAGTGAAGAAGCAACATATTTAAATACACTTCATGTAAAGCTGATTAGGTAATTTTCACTTGAATCTTCAGGAGTGAAAAATCAAGATGTGTTTGGTGACTAACCTGCATCATGTACTTTATACACAAAACCTGTAACAGACTTGTCATTTTAAAGAAGAATAGATAATACTGGCCCATAAGGCTGCTCCCTTGGGAAAAGGAACATTAACTAAATTAATCTTTTCTTGCATTGTGGAGGCCCAGGCTAGACACGGAACGCGTGACATCTTTAAACTTCCCTCCTGGACAATCACTATAAAAGGGCATCAGGGACCTCAGTTTATAATAAACAACTCCTTCATAGTACGCTGCATCTAGCAATACAACACACACACGGTTGTTGCTGCACTGAAATGTCATTATTGGTTACAAGCCCAAATCCCTCTGTGAGACCTGACCATCTGGTAGAGAGAACAGGACACATTTTGATGTGTAACGGACAGGAAAGCAAAATCAGTAACAGCAGAAGGAGGTGGTGCCTAAAACATTAAATACCTGTAAAGGAGGGATGTTCTTGTTCTTTTAGTTCATCACTTTGTAACTGTGGAGGAGAGATTCTTGCCCAGATCTTCAAAAGAAGCCTGTGACATCTTTCAGCGTTTGTACCCAAGTAATATAAGCGTTCCCATATGTCCAAGTTTCTCAGTTCCCAGATTATTATCCAAATCCCTTGATTTGTAAATTATACTTTGAGAGGGTACATCCTCTTCCAGAGCTGCTATAAACCCATGAAGACAAGTGAGGTAAAAAATAAACTAAAGAAGTTTCAAGAAAAAAATTATAAGTGCTTCATTTAGATGTTTGGGTAGGGGGGAAAGGAAGTGATGATAAAGCTGAGTTTGTTCAGTTGTCTTCTATATTTTAAATTCTGTGATTTAAAAGTGAATTTGGAACAGACATCTTTAACAGGCTGGTAGTTTTTACAGACAAATGGGAAGTAGTAGAATAATGTCAGAACAATGTCCAATAAAGTTGCTCTCTTGGAAAAAGAATCATTGACTTAAAGCAATCTCTTCAAGTAAGGAACAAGAAATCTGATTTTCTAGACCGCCTTTTCAAGTATACCTCTGAAGACTGTTTCCAGCTCAGTAAAAGCCAAAATTGCAACACCAGAAAAGTTTTCCAGCGCAAAGCCAAGGTAATAGAATATGGAAACACTTCCAAATTTTGTGATGTTTACAAAACTACAAATGTCAATCCTTCATTTGCATTGTGGAACACTAAGATAAAATCCACAGCTGATCTCTGGTGGATAAAGAAACAACATTTTGCCCTCTCATTTTTGTCTCATTGGATTTGCATGAATTCTGCTTTGTTCTTGGCCCATAGCCAAGCTGAACAATGATTGTAGCTGATCTGGGGTTTTTCCTACATTATTTTAATTGGACAGTAGTATGTTAGAGTTCATTGCTTAGTTACGTTGCTATATGTAAAACCCACCACTGCCTCTGCGATAACATATTTCTGAGTGCTATCATAGGCCTTCTCAAACAAAGTGCAAATGATTTTATCAGCCCTCCATAAACTTTCTGTTAGAAAACAGCATTTGCTGGCCTACTGTAGGCATGATGTGCACAGCTTTTGAAACTTCTTACCATTCTGTGTTTCAAATCTACCCTTTCTAGTGCTGTCTTTCCCCACAGGAAAAAGGCAAGGAAGAGCTCAGAGGTCCCTGCTCCCAGGGAACCACTCTGGCTCCTGCAACCCCTGTGGGACTCCAGCCTCTTGTCAGCCCCAGGAAACACTCACCAGGTATAAATACGCATCCCATATCCCTGCAGCAGTGTCACAGGATTCTTCATAGAATCTATGGTATTTTTGAGCTGACAGCAACAACAGTGAAGTAGCACACACACTGAGCACGCATTTTATTTCTGTAGGCTGTCACAGAGGGAAAGAGTCTTTGCTTGAGCTCTATTGTGTTTATATTTTTTCTTCTGACATGAAGTTCAACCAAGCCAAGTGCAGAGTCCTACACCTGGGATGTGGCAATCCCAGGCACAAATACAGGTTGGGCAGAGAATGGCTGGAGAGCAGCCCTGAGGAGAAGGACTTGGGAGTGCTCATGGATGAGAAGCTCAACATGAGCCAGCAGTGCACGTTGGCAGCCCAGAAAGAACGGGATGCATCAAAAGTGTGAGCAGCAGGTCACAGGAGGTGATTCTCCCCCTCTACTCTGCACTTGTGAGACCCCACCTGGAGTACTGTGTCCAGCTCTGGAGTCCTCAACATAGAAAGGACATCGAACTGTTGGAACAGGTCCAGTGGAGGGCCATCAAGATGATTAGAGGGATGGAGCACCTCTGATATGAAGACAGGCTGAAAGAGCTGGGGCTGTTCAGCCTGGAAAAGAGAAGCCTCCTGGGAGACCTGATAGCAGCCTTTCAGTATCTGAAGGGAGCCTACAGGAGAGCTGGGGAGGGACTCTTTGTCAGGAAGTCTAGTGACAGGACGAGGGGTAATGGTTTTAAATTGGAAGAGGGGAGATTTAGATTAGATATTAGGAAGAAGTTCTTTCCTGTGAGGGTGGTGAGGCACTGGAACAGGTTGCCCCGAGAAGTTGTTGATGCCCCATCCCTGGAAGTGTTCAAGACCTGGCTGGATGGGGCTTTGAGCAATCTGCTCTAGAGAGAGGTGTCCCTGCACATGGCAGGGGGGTTGGAACTTTATGATCTTTAAGGTCCCTTCCAACTCTAACCATTCTATGATTCTGTGAGTCTATGATTCATTCTGGTTTTTTCTTCACTTTCATTCCTTTAACCAAGTTATTAAATTAGGACTACAGGCCAAGGAATTTTATTTCAAATATGAAAGTTGCACAGAAATAAGGCAACAGTGATGGGTTCACACTTTCCTCCCTGTGCGGTGTAATCAAATTAAATAGCAGACAATGGAGGGGAGAGACAGATTTATCTGCATTATTCCACTGCTCACTTCAAGGTCTCCAGTTTAGTTTGGAGTTATCTGAAGTCTGTCACTTGTGTGATATCTTCTTTTTGTTCAATTATGTCAACTTTTTCGCAACTTGACTTTTTATTCATAGAATCATAGAATCATTTAGGTTGGAAAATATCTTTAAGGTTATAGACTGCAACTGTAAACCTAACCACTGCCAAGTCCACCACTAAACCATGTCGCTAAGCACATCTTTATGTCTTTTAAACACTTCCAGGAACGGTTATTCCACCACTTCCATGGGCAGCCTCTGTTCCAATACTTGAGAACCCTTTTGGAGAAGGAATTTTTCCTAATATCCATCCTAACCCTCCTCTGGTGTAACTTGAGGCCATTTCCTCTTGTTCCATCACTTGTTACTTGGGAAAAGAGACTGACGCCCACCTCACTACAGCCTCCAAGCACAGAGAAGTGTTGCAGAGAAAAATGGTTCAGCATGGTTTAAATCCAGCTCAAGATCAAAGCAGACGATTTATGAAAGGCAGAATTCAGCAATCCATGAACTGTGCATTCAGAATCAACAGAGAAATCACAATACTACATACTTACCACTAGTTGTTAGTTAGCACCTATACATTGCTAACTGCTTCTCTAACTAGCAGTGACTAATAGCACCACAGATGCACACTCAGTTTCATTCACACCACCCCTCTAGCCATGTACCCCCCTCCAGCTGGAAATCTGATCAAACAACCTGGCAGAAGAGCCCAAGGAGGACCCCCACATGCTGCCCCATCCCATCACCCCACAAGCAGTATTCTACAGAAGGACTCTGGGTCTGACCAGGGCAGCACTGTGACACTGGTAGGGTATCCCATGGTGGTGTGAAACCAGGTGTCAAACCAACTGCTACTGTGGTTTTCTCTCTGAAGTGTCCTCACATCACAAAATGTTCACCCTTCTATATTGCTTTTCTGAGCTGACTCCTTCTTTGTTTCAAACCCCCCAGAAACTAGCTGTTTGTATTTTTGTTGGTAATATTTAATCCACCTGACAATTAGCTTCCTCTTCAACCTTATTGATTTTGGACAGTTTTGGGTGTCCAATTCACCTGTCACATGCACAAGCCCTCCAGCCTTAACAGCCTTTGTTATCCTGGGTCATAAGGGCATCACTGCCAGAAGTCCTAACTTCATGAGGTGTACTGTATCACACGTACCTTTCCCGGTGCACTACTAGGCCTAAGAATCTTCTAATATAGTCAGAAAGCATTGTCTGTCACTTGCTCTCCAAAATAATCTCAGCTAGCAGAAACTGATGTCAAATGACAACTACCATGAGAATTAATGCAGTAGAAATAGTTTTAGATGTATGTGAATGTTTCTAACAGAAATAACCATTGGAACAACTTACATACTGATTGTGCATCATCCATTTATTCATATCAGCTGTTATTCTTAGACAATAGACCCTAGGTCAAACAAAAATAATCCTACAGGAAACAGCAAATTTTGTTGGCCTTTCTTAGAGAAATCAGATTAAAGGAGTGCAAGTACGATTACCATATGTCTAAATTTTCCAAATATGTGCTATTTTCCATCTAGAATTTAAGTAAAATCCTATTTGGAATTAAAGGACTGTTACTCTAGACATGTCTACTGCACTGAATGCATGCCGTGCTTATGACCTCTGCATGCCACGAGAACCCCAAAGACCCTATAGAAGTCTGACTACAGAGGCGCCGGTCAGCTGCAGGTTTTTTATACAGCCCTTCCCAGATGTGTCATGTTCACTGCATATGTGCTTGTGTGCTGTAGAATGCTGTAGAATGCATATTTCTGCTCAGGAAATCCCAGCCAAAGTTATGGAAAGTCTTATCATAACAGCTATTCTTACCTTAGAGTAACTGGATTTTTTTTTATTCTGTCCTACCCTTTAAGGAGAAACTTTCCTGAGACTGCAAAAAGTACTGTGAGTCATGGGCAAGGGAATACAAGGAGGTACTCCATGAACTGAGTAGAAGGATAGCACAATGTCATTTATTCAAGCATAGACTAGGGAAGTTAGATAACACTTAACAGGCTGAAACACATCCCAACAAACCACCTCCCTTTTCAGTCCCTTGCTCAGCGGACCCCATTTCACTTAATGTGCTTATTGATGAATCTTTAACCTGGCTTGTTTTCCTCCTGGTTGGCCCTGATCAGAAGAGTGCAGAGCTCTTAGGAATAGTTGAGGGTACTCAGACAGCTCTATTTCTCAGGCGTAGGAAAACCTAGCTGTCTGACTGGGGCTTTTTCTTTGCTTTTTGTGTTGGTTTTTTTGTTTTTGTTTTTTTTTTTTTTTAATATATTTTCAATTTCTTCATTCCAGCTGTGCCTGAAAGTGGAAGGGACAGTTTAGTCCCATTTAAGCTAAGTTCATGTGTGGTATCCATTCCTACTTTCTCTTCTCAAAATGGGAAGATGGCCAAAGGACATCCAATCAGTAGGAAAATGATCTTCAGGGATGCTTGAGTGAGGATCCATCAAAGTAAAGAGCCAACACAGCTGGAAAAAATAGGAGAGAGCAAGACCTCACCGAAAGCCAGATGTTCAATACACATTTTCCTTTTTTTTTTTTTTTATTAGAGTTTTTTAACGACAACAGAAAAATATGCTATTTTTTTTTCTTAAAATAGAGGCAGGAAAGGAGACTGCTTACAAGTTTGAGTTAATATGTTTTATTGTTCTAATTGCTTTGAAATAAGTTTAGATATAAAATGTCACTGACTGGAGAAGAAGCACATGCTTCTTGGCCCGGCAATGTGCAGTGCAGTCAGTGTTAGATTTTTTTCAGTCTGTGTCCTTTCACAAGATGCCTGCTGGTTTCGGGTTAGTTGCATTGTAGGGTTAAATTTATATGAACAGATTTAACAGACAAAACAGAGACCCTTAAAAAAAAAAAAAAAAAAAAGATGTTTTCATGTAGATTTTGATGGAAGAAGAGATATAAAATGATGGGGAAGGGTGCAGCTGAAAAATAAGAAACCTATAGGGAATGTTTCCCTGCACAACTCAAAAGCTTGGGAAATCCAGCATTGAACTAATGCATAAGGGTTTCTGATTGAAGCAATGCCAAAAGGAAGAAGGGAGGATCAAATGTCAAAAAGCCAGAGTCATATTGAAGAAGTCAGTCTGGGAGTAGACAAGCAAAAGAACTTGGAAGTAGAGATGCCTCGTTCAGGTCAGATGTCTCAGTCTCTCTGTACAGGTGTGACTAATACTTCCCCCGATACACAACAAACTCGAAGAGAAGGAGCACTCAACAGGGATTCGAGAGTTCAACTCTTGGCTCTGTTATTGACCTTTTCTGTGCGTACAGCAAGTCCTAATCCTCCCCCTTTACGTCAGACTTGGCTGTGATCTCTCCTAGAAAGAGAGAGTGTCCTGTTGTGTTCGCAGCTACTAGGCTATTGTAATGATTAGGCATGTTTTCAAAAGCATGGCAAAATGGAAAATTTTCCTTAACATTTCTATTTAGCAACAACTGATAAATTTTACAGTTTTTCAATCAAGAAGCAGGCACATAATGGCAAGTGCGAGCTGTCATAAAAGGTGGAGTGTCACTATATATTAGGGATGACAATATCATTATTAGATTAGACAAATCAGAGAACACAGAGCAAAACAGTCAAAACACGGAACAAGATCTCTTTACGAGGGAAATGGTTAAGTACATGTTCTTCTGATGGTCATGCTACAGAGCCCAAGCCAGATTCAGAACTTTGTAGAGTCATGATTTATCACAGGACACTCTAAACCTCTCTGATATAACCTGATAACAAATACTTTTAGTAATGAGTTATCCTTGGTGTTTGCCTTCATTGGGAGATGAAAGAAAGAAAGAAAGAAAGAGAGAAAGAAAGAAAGAGAGAAAGAGAGAAAGAGAGAAAGAGAGAAAGAGAGAAAGAAAGAAAGAGAGAAAGAGAGAAAGAGAGAAAGAAAGAGAGAAAGAGAGAAAGAAAGAAAGAAAGAAAGAAAGAAAGAAAGAAAGAGAGAAAGAAAGAAAGAGAGAAAGAAAGAAAGAGAGAAAGAAAGAAAGAAAGAAAGAAAGAAAAAGAAAGAAAGAAAGAGAGAAAGAGAGAAAGAAAGAGAGAAAGAAAGAAAGAAAGAGAGAAAGAGAGAAAGAAAGAGAGAAAGAAAGAGAGAAAGAAAGAAAGAAAGAAAGAAAGAAAGAAAGAAAGAAAGAAAGAAAGAAAGAAAGAAAGAAAGAAAGAAAGAAAGAAAGAAAGAAAGAAAGAAAGAAAGAAAGAAAGAAAGAAAGAGAAAGTTTGAGAACAAGAGCATACAGACTAGTAGAGAGCCATCAGAGAGAATATTTTTGTTAGAAATCAAAAGAATTAGAAGTTAGTATGTTGTTTCCAACAGTTAGAAAAGGGAAATTTTAGCAAGCTAGTAAAGGGAACATAGTAAAAATAAAAAATAAAGTTGTTATATATATGTTATCTGATTTTAAGGTAGGATTCATTACATTTATCAAGTGGGATTGAGGATGGCAGGGACTAGAGAATTGCACCCAGTGGATCCCACACCACCCTATCTTCCAGTTTCCTGCCACAGCTCCTTTTGTGCTCCAGGAAATTTTCCACTATCATTTTATCTTGTAAGTCATCCAACTCTTAAATTATAATTGGCTTCCTTTCAAGATTTTTATAGCCCTTTCCTCAAACTATGCAATTGGCCTTTTGAATTGTCCACCTTGAGACCTTCATAGTCCTCCTACTTTGGCTGAACATTTCTGACTACAACCTCTGCACCTTTTAACCCTCTCACCAAAGATAAGGAGGTTCTCAACCCTTCCCCTGAGGCCTGAAGCTAAGGTCTTTTTTTTGTCCCTCAGCAAACCTCAGACTAAGTTCAGACTTCTTCCTAAAGAATCACCCTCACACTTAACGTCCTAGGCAACCTAGCTACTCCAAAAAGCTTCTTAGGGCCAACAGGGGAGAGGGAAGCCTTTTTCAAGGCTTCTGGGTCCTGAGGTATTAAATGAGCAGAAGTTTTTTTCTACTCATAAAAAACATTTTTTCCCCCAGGAATAATTTTTTCTTTCCCAAGACTTCAGCTTTCTTTCCCAAGACTCTCTCAAAATAAGCAGTTTTGGGTCTTTTTATGTCCTTCCTCAACACACGAAATGAGAATCAGAGAGGACCAGAGGACCAGTGTCTTGTTACTGTACATTGAATGGTTCATTTATATTAATGCTTGCATATAAAGCTCACTCAAAAATAGGCCTTTTTTCTTTCAGCATCTGAAAGCAGAAATTAGAGGCATCTTTGATGCAGAATAGGTTGAATGACAAAAAATGTTTTGTCCCTCATTTCCCAGTTAACATTTTTGGCAGAGCCTAAGTGGTAATCCTACCAGAAGGAGTTATGTGGTTATACTTAGGGTTTGGGCTCGTAATTATTTTCATGAAGATCAGTTATTTGTAGAAACTGGAATTCTATTTTCTAGGGCAATACTTAACTAAAACTGTAAGTTCAGAGAGTAATTTGTGCACGGCATTGCAAGAGTTCTGAGATTATTCTGATCCAAGTGAATATCCTTACCCCCTGAAAGTATTGTATGTAGTGGGCATTGTGAGATCCCAGACAAAAGAACTGTAAGAAAGGGAGTTAAAAAACCCCTAGTCCGAGGATGCGCAATAGCTCCTCTCAAGCCTCAAGGAATAAACAGACACTCCAAGAACTGATTGCAGCTCTAACAGGGATGGAGAGACTGCATAGGTCATGATCTCACGTACTCTGTACTGCATGCGCAATCATGTAGATACTTGTCAGAATTTTCCAACATTCTCTTGCATAGTCCATTTAGTCAGATGCTTTATGAAATGAGGAGTATTACTCTATTTACAAATACTGACTGGTCTCAGAATAAACGTTTTTGGCCAATTGCTCTAAAACTTTTTTTCAGAAAACCTCTCAATCCTGTTAGTGATGTTGCCTTTTCATTACACTTCTGTCACCAGAGTTGTGTTTTCATGTAGTTGTGTCATTTCTCTGTGCTGTTTTTAAACTTCGTGCTTTAATCACAAGCCGCTGCCTCACTCAATGAAAATATAATTGTCCCCTGGAGTAAGAAAGAGGATAAAGAAGAAAAGAAAGAACAAGATAATAGCATCAGCTCCACACTAGTAAGTAGAGCATGACATGAGGGATCCTTCGCTTCATCCTGTGTAGGCTATGACTTTGGGAAAGTTACCTCATTTCTCTGGAGTTCAGTGTTCTTAGACTAGAAAACAAGCAGAACAATACTGATAAAGATACTATATTTCCACAGCCTGATAGAGAAAAAGAAGTACTGTATGAGAGCTTATTATATAGAGTTGTAAAAACAAGGAAAACATTTATATTTTATTGGTACAACCAATGTCAAATCAACCATCCTTTACACTACTCTGTAAAAACATGGGACACATAAAGGACTTCATCTCCTGTTTATGTAGCAGGTATAAGGCCTGGACTTGCTGGTTAAAGGAGAAAATAAATGTTTCCCTCAAGGGGACAGGATGAAAAGGAGATGAGGAAGGGAAGGAATCAGTGCAGCCTTTAGTAAATTTGACAGGGGAATAATGCAGGTTGAAGAGAAATAAATAAAGTATCTGTCCTACCCAGCATAATTGTTTCTAGAGTACCTGCAATTTATCTTTGCTGGAAGATATGCAATATGATAAATCTCTGCTGCTAAATTACTCTGTGTAGTCCGGCTTCCAGCTCTTACAGGTCTAGAAATTTCAGGACTGCGTAATTTAAGGATTTGTGGCGTTACCTTTCACTGGACCTCACTGGAAATTCACAGACTAATCTCAAATATGTAGCTCATGGAGATTGTTGTAAAGTACACAAACAAGAAAAATTCCCTGGAAGATACAAACATCTCACAGGTAGGCCTGGTGGCAAGCTGGGTCTGATCCTATGAGGACTTCTACAGTCCTAAGCTCTAGTAGGAAAATATAAATTTAAAACAGTGAACAATATTTTAAAAGAAATGCAGGACCAGATGGTGATAAGCAGAGGTAGACAGCTTTTCAAGGTTGCTGAGTATGTTATCAAGAAAACAAAGCACAAGATACTGCATATCACATCATGATATACCTATTTAGGTTTGCTCTGATGTAGTTGTTTCAGATGAAAAAGTCATTAATTTTATTAGTAAAGACAAAGAGTGTGAAGAATTCTATGCAACTAATGCACACATCTGGCTTAATTGTGTGTTATCTCTTTTAACATCTAGGGCAGTCCTAATACCTCTAACTGCCCTGGTATAATTTTGAAATCTGTCTGTTTTTTTCAGAAAGCTGCAACACCTCAGACATTAGGACACCACATTTAAAACCTGCTATCCTTTTCTCTTTTTTTCCTTCCCTAATTAAAAAACAAAACAAAACAAAACAAAACTCATAAAAACCACACCAATAAATAGATTTTTAATATGTCTTTATTAATCTTGATGCTTAGTTGGGCAAGCTCTGTAGGATTTCTGAGATGACTGATGGACTCTGACATTAACATGTCTAGCACAGCGTCATTTCTTCAATAATCCAACATATTCATACACTACCATCCCAATAATCAGGTCAGCTGGCACAACACATAAGTGATCACAAGATAGCTCCAAACAGATCTCAAATGGTATGGAGATTTTGTACCATAGAAAAAATTCAGTGATACCATTAAAATGACAAGATAGTTTAGTGTAGACAAGACAAACATTTTCATCTTTCCAAGGTTACTGGCAGTGCAATGTAACATATATGGGTAATGCATATTTCCATAATGCAGAATTCAGTCACTGAATCGAGCACATCCCCACATATTGGCTTGCTCATCCTGCTATAGGATTCCCCTTTCCAGCACTGTCACTGACCATACAGATTTGGCTCTCTTCAGTGTGATCACACAAAAGTTGATTGAATCACCGCTTGAACGCCTGGAATCTTTGGCAAGAAAAGCTGCTGGTGGTTCCCTTAGAAAGCTCTCCTGGGATGGATAAGTGACCGCAAATGATGAGAGGGAGGGCAAAGACAGATTTTTTTTTTGAATACTTGCGCTTCCTGGCGCATGTTTGAGGACATGCTAGAGTATTGAAAACAGAGCCTGCGCTATTCTGCTAAAGTTTAAGCTTTAAGCAATGGGCAAAAAACATCTGTTCGGGCCAAAGACAACCTTAATATTTGACCACCAGTTTCTCCCCTAATCTAAGATCAGCAGCTCAACCACTCCAAAAGAGCCAATGTGTTTTGCTGCTTGTAGTGTAGCTGAGCCACAACTGAACTGCGAGCAGCAATCCACAGAAATCCTGCCTGCCAGCTAGAACCTTAAACCCTTCCTGGGAAGCTTTCTGGTCCTAAAAGTTATACTGTGGCACATTCCCAAAGTTGCCATTGTCTCAGTGAATAGTTTCTGTCCAGGAACATTTGGGTTACACAAAATCATCAGACCCCCAGGTCCCTGCATTTTCCTGTGTCCTGCCCACCAAGGAGCTCATCTTTGCACCCAAGAGGTGTCAGGAAGTCCTATGCAATGCTTTACCATGCTGCCACATAGATTTCTTCTATTCTTATGAGACAGAAGCAGTTCCTCCAGCATATGAGTGTAAAAAGTAGCAGTCATTACTGGCTGTAAGTGTTCCTACCGGCCAGGGAACTGCTAATTAGCTGCAACTGCCAGCAGGAGCTCAGCAGGGGAGGGGTTGCCAAAATTTAAATTAAAACTTAGTCACTGTAGCTGCATTTTGCCCCCTGTTACCCTGGAGGAACCAAGGTCTTACAGCAATTAGGCCAGACCTTGAGCTGTTACGAAGATGCTTGGGCCAAAAGAGGGCAATGCTTCCAAAAGCTGGAAAAACACTGTTCCAGAGAATTTATGTCTTTAGTGTGGGATTGTAAATTCCATCACCAAAGTGATGCTGATGTAGCACTGTTAAGGTTATAATGTCCAAATCCCTTTATGAATCTGGATTTATATGCCTAAAATTTGTCAGAAACAATAAAACATGGCAGGGGGGTTGGAACTTGATGATCTTTAAGGTCCCTTCCAACTCTAACCATTCTATGATTCTATGATTCCTCAGTAAAAGGGAGAGAAGTCTGAAATTTTGACTTACTCCACACAAAGGACTGTCTAGTCCTCACCGAAAGGGCAACTCTTTCAGGCAATCTGGTGTTAATGACCAAATGTTTCACCCTCCAAAGAGGAAAACCGTAAGTGGGTCATTAATAAATAAAAATGTCATTTGCTGCATCAGATCAGTCCAGAGATTACCAGTTATAATTTTAAACTACAATTATCAATATATAATGGAAAGCTAAATATGTCTGAGTTACCACATGGGAGTATCTCTTTCATGGAGGACACATTTTTGCTATTGTTTTATTATGTCATAATAAAACATGCCTACAGGAAAGATTCACATAAATGAATACACGTGCATTGCACTTTACAGATTGTAATTTAAACTACATAATTTTCCTTGTTCTTCTTGATGTTTAATGTATCATCTGCAGGGTAAAGTTTTGAATAAAATTACTAATAAGGGAAGAAAGTTGTGCTATTTTTGGCTAATATTTGAACAGAAACATGAGGATACGTTCATCATAATTTCCCAAGTAGCATTTTAGTGGGTCATAATAATGAGGTTCATTACTGCAGATTTCATTTGTGCACAGGGGATCTCAGATGCTCCAACTGCAGCTGAGACCCTAAGAAAAGCTCTCTGACCCTTCAGAAAGCTCCAAGTATAAAAGTGGGAATTTACTCTCCCCTTTGTATTTCGTTCCCCTACAACCTGCTCAGCCTTCCCGTCCCCTAGGCTCATTCACTCCCCTTTCTTGGCCCAAATTCAGTGCAACTCCCTGCCCGTCTTTGCTTTCAAGTTTAAAAGGCGCAGGTATTATTTTCAGCTACTGCTTGCGTTGAATATCTCTGTCCTTTTCTCCACCCCATGGCTATAAAAGATTTTATACTTTCTGTATTTGACCTCTACATTTCCTCTTGGAAAAGTTTCTGTCCCAACAGGAGTGCCAGTGTAGAAATAATCTCAGGTTGCTGACGTTGGTGTTCAGGTATATAGCTCAGTGACGGCTATTTCTACCAGCATGAAATCATGTTGGAAAAGCCTCTTAGCAGAAATAAAGATTTCCTGTCGGTTCAGTAGCCCATGATAAAATTACTAAAATAAATGTTATCAAATCTGTTATTTATTCCAAAAGTTAATCTAAAAATCCAGAAAACATACTAAATAAATACCTCTTGTTTCTCAGATCTGGGGAGGTAGGATTTATTTAGTATTTGTTGGATTTGTTGATAGATATTTTTCCTGTATTTTGACTGTAACTGTAGGATCTTTTGAATTTTACTTTTTTCTCCTCTCTGTAATCCTGTGAAATTAACCAGCCTTGACATAAAGTGGAGAAGTGAACAGCACTGTGCAATGAAACCTACCAGTGATAATTGCACTCCACTTCAGTGTTCCCAAACCAAAATTCCCCTTTCAAACAGTTTCCTGAAAAAAACCTCCACCCCGACAATAAAGTTTCATTTGAAAAAGTGATGCAAACAACAGTGGTCACTTGAGTTTCTTTCTTATCCCAAACAATTTCCCCAGAGGCAACTTCACAAAAGAGTCAACAGACATTGTAAATCATGAATGTGCAATCACAGAACCACAACTCCCTGTATCGCAGCTTTGAGAGCATTAATCTCCCTATCTGAGTCAGAACCAAGCAGTCCTGGAGGAGCACCAAGAACACAACCTTTAATCATGACCTAAGATCACTTTTCCCCTTTTTCCTTGATTTCAGTTTTCAGTGAAAACTGCTGCGAAAACTCCACACTTCAGCAGAACTTCGGGAAAAGCTGCTGTTAACTTCTTTTGTTGCTGGTGCTTATTCTTCCACTATGAAAGGGAAAACAAATAAATAAATCAGATAATAAATTAAGTCATTTTAAGCCAATATTACAAACTTGAACATCTTTTGTTGTTCAAAACATAGAAATGTTTCTCTCCATTAAGTCGAGCATACTTATTAGCTATTAATACATACCTAGGCAGGAGAAAAGATAAAAGGAAGTAAATTTTGTCCTATTATTTTGCAATACACACAAAAAATCACGTAGTGTTTGTCAGTTTCCAAACAATGATATTTTCTGCTCTGTGTAAAACATTCTATTCTTATTTCTGATTTTCTAGCGTTTTATACTTAACTTACGCTGTGAGGAAGAGGCAACCACATTAACTTACCATATTATTTCTCCACACGAAGCGAATGAACTAAAAAGGCATCAAAAGAGTGTTTTACATGGACAACAATGATCCACCTCTGTGTAAATTCAACTATGAGCAAACTCAGTATAAAAAAAAATAGAATCATACAAGATGATGTGATTTAAGAGATCAGGAAGACTCAGAGTCAGAGTTTATGGATAAAGGGAAATCTGTTAAACCAACCATTATAGCTACTGAAAATGTATATGCACAGACTACAAGGTCTGAATGGAAGAAGCAATTTTCCAGTTAGAGAGTGATTATTCTGAGATTATTCTGAGCCAATATCAATCACTCTGAGCTTAGGAGAGATGGGGTACTTGTTATCTGTGGAGCAGAAGAAAGTATTAGCAAATAGACAGAAGGTGGTTTTCTCTTACGCGGGAGATAGAGAACCAGATCTGTCTCTGAAAGAGAGAGAGTTAGAGTTCGATAGAGAAAAATAATATGCAATAGACCCTGTACCTGGTTAAGTCCATAATTTTTATTATTTTTACTACAGTTAAGAATCTGTTTTATAGGGTCTCCTGTGAAGATTAGGAATCAGATATAAAAGACGGTATAGGTGTTTTAAAGAAATATTTCCTCACTTTTATAAGGGCTTTTATAGCCTTTTTTGGTTCTCTGGGTGACATTGTTCTCGGTCACTGTGATTGCCCAGTTCTAGCCAAGTGGTTTCCATGAAGCCATTGCATGGCCTGGACAAAATACGTCACAGACTCTGGTAGTTCTCTTATCTTTGGTGTTCATTTTGATGGCTGTAGAGGTGTCTTGGAAATTTATACATTATTGCTCAGTTAATGTTTAGATCTATTCTGTGTAGATATTTAATCGACAGATGTTTGCTTCCAATGCCCAGTCTACCTGGTTTCACCTACTCATTATTGGAATTCCCTATTACAGAACTCATAATACTATGATGCATCTTTAGAAAGCATCTGTTAGTTAAAGTAGGGTCTTAAGGAGGGTCCTTTTAAAAAAAAAAAATAATAGTATCTGTTAAAAATTCAACTCTTGCCATGTACCATGCTATGATATGTCTGTTTCATGGTTCAAGGACTAATACATAACAATAACATATGATAAATAACATAGGTATATGTGCATGCAAGCATATACTTTCTAGTTTAGGGACTCTCTTCATCCTTTTTACCACTGTTCTTTCCAAAGGTTAAATACATTGCAATAGCAATCGTTACTAACGCTGTAAATGGCTGAGGGTAGAACTGCTGCAGTTTGCTCACCAACTTTATAATATGTAGCTCCCTTGAGTATCTTTGTGGGGTTTGGAGTCATGTTACTAAGACTAATTTGATTTGGGTAATTTAGACCCTTAGTGCTGAGCCTGAGCTATTGTGTTAAAAAGCTATAGAGAAAGCATGTGGTGTGTGAGAGATTAAAGTCAAATATATAATATGGAAGGAAATGTAAAAATTTGAGCACTTTCTGAAAAATGCACTTTTGTCAGTCTGCCGACACTCAAACAATGGAAGAATAAAGTGTAATAGAAACGAATGTGCATACAGTAACTTGAAAGTCTTATTACATTTTTTCCTTCAGAAGTGGTTAATCAAGGGCCATTTCATTACACATAATTTAGTACTAGTCATAATTATGGTTAACCATAGTAGCTAAAATATGTTCCTCTCAATACTTTGAACCAAACACATTATATTCTCTGCTGCTACCTTATTAAGACAACTTTTGTCCTGAAAATTGAACATGCATGTAAATAATGAACCCAAGGAGCAAATGGTTGCAACATGCTGAGTTATCATGGGACAGCTTGGGAAACTATCACAGCCAAAGGAAAATCTACCTCTTGAAGAACATAAAGTGTGATGTAAAGAGGGTTTGGGCACTGAAGTCTAGAAATATAATGCACAAAGTCCTCACATATTCTGAGTCATTCAAAAGCAAGAGACATCTAAAATTTTGCCTTCAAAATTGCATAAATTTTAGCACATTCAACACAAACCTCCACATCCACAAACATCCCTTTCTGCCACACAGACAGATTTTTCTCAACTTTTGTAGGTAGCAATCTCATTCAGGCACCATGACACTTCGGCAATGTGTTCTTTTGGGGTTCAGAATTTACCGCTTCCCTCTCCCAAAATAAGTGTTTTAATCCCTGGGCTGAAGACAAGCCTGCAGAAAAGCAAGTCCCATCTCCTCTCTTGAAGCTGTTTTTCTGCAAAGAAGGGACTTTTCCTTAGGAATATGATTATTTTCTAACAAATTGTTTAGCAAAATGCACTCCACTGAAAGATGGAAAATTTAGATTTGAATATGCCGGATTTGATAAAGCCACACACATTAAACAGTATTCAACAGACTTTGGAGAAATGGCAGTGGGTGTTGCGGTGAATCACAGAGATTACAGTGAGTTCCCTGCATCTTCTCTGTGCTCACAATGCTTGGTCCAAATACTTTGAAAATATCCCAATGAGGTACACTGGTGCTTGTGGATCTTGTCATAGGAGTGATTTTAGCCAGACAGCTCCGTTACCTTTCATTTCATCTTTAGTGCATTTTTCCATCTGCCCAAGGTACTTCCAAATGTATGTGATCCTGTAAGGATGTGCCAGGCACAGAGGAAAATATGTGTCTCACAAGAACTCACTAGTGGAGCGAGTAGTAGAAGAAATAGGACAGGGAGAAAACATGACACAGATAGGGCTAAAGGCCAATTACATCAAATTATTGATGATTCAAACTGTTCCTTTTGACAAGAAGGGTGGTGTGAAACAAGAGACAGTAAATTTCTCCCTGCTGTCATCACAGATATAGCATTTCACAAAGCACAATTAGCAAGTTCTGCCTTTACATGCAATCTGCAGTTTGCTCTGTCCGAAGCAAATACTATCCTGGGACTTTAACATTGCCCCACCTGACAGAGAGGTTGACCTCACAACAAACTAACAGACGATTTAGGATGTAGCCAAGGGGGCAATCCTTAGCCAAAGGGACGTTGCATTTCCAATCCTGAGGTAGAAAACATAGTGGTTTGATGCTTCCTGACTGAATCGGGAATGAAGAAAGGATGAAGGAGGAGGGAAGAAATTAAGAATCTGAAGAGATTCCTAAACATGCCACTTAAAAGAAAATACAGGATCCAAGGTGACATCATCCTCCAAGAAAGCAAAAATGAGTTAGTCAAGAAGTAGCTACTCATCTAGAAAGCAAAAAAAAAAAAAAAAAAAAAAATTAAAAATTATAAATTATCTTAGTTGTCTTTAAGCTGGATACCACAGAAAGAGACTTCTAAGCTAATCCAAGTGTCTCTACCTGTAGGTTATGTTGTTTTCTCTTCATTTACATTCACTTCTCCTAAGACATTTTCAACCATGTCATTTCTATCTGCAAGTTGCTCTGAATTAAGGGTGATTTTAGGGTGATAGGGAAGTTGAGATAATGGAAATTCCTGACAGCTAGTCCAGAAAACTCTTCATAGGCAGTAGGTAAAGGATAAAGCATGTTAAAAGGAAGGGGACAAAACGTATCATACAGAAATGGCAAGTTGGGAAAGATAAAATCTGAGGATGAATTAGGATTTCTGGAATTAAATAGGCAAAGTCAGTGGATATCATTCTAGGAGAAATCAGATTAATTGAAGGAAGAGTTTTAGCAATGTTAAATGCAATTAAAGAATTAATAGATAATTATAGAGATACAATCAGTTAGAAATTTGCTCACTTCTGCTCTGGTTCTTATGCTTGCGAGTAACTCTTTTTTTTTCTGTCGCCCTTTCTTTTCCCACTTGTGTATTTCTGTCATTTGTGACTGAAAAGTCTTTGGCACAGAAGCTATATTCTCAATCCTGACTGAAAACCCTAGGGCGTGTTAGAGGAATGTAAAATGAATAATCCCACAAAATTTAATAAAGAAGATTGTTCCCTCTGCAGAGACAAAATTAAAAAGGGTATTTCAATTATAGAAGAGAAGAAATTATTTTATCCTGATTCCATAAGTGTCAAGACAAAACATGAGTTTTCTTTCAA
This sequence comes from Thinocorus orbignyianus, assembly GCA_013400375.1. NCBI lineage: Eukaryota > Metazoa > Chordata > Aves > Ciconiiformes > Thinocoridae > Thinocorus > Thinocorus orbignyianus. Next base: position 915,350 of record VXBW01006080.1, on the reverse strand, counting down.
TAAAGTAAGAATTTAACTTCATTTATTTGAGAAGGAACTGGTTTTGGATTCACCCTAAGGATGGCTTTTTCATAAAGGAGTACACCTGGGAAGCCTAGAAATAAGGTCACAAATTTCCTGTGTTTGTGTTTTCTGTCTAAGAGACTGAAAGGCTGGATGAGGTTGCAGTGGTCCCCATGCTGTATCCTTCCAGAAATGCGAAGGGCATTGGAGTGAGGGGCCAGGTTTACTGACCTGTTCAGTATTGGATTCTTGCATCTGCCATGTTTGCAGACTCCCAAATGAGAGTGAAATGGCCAGGAAGATTTGTAAGGGAGGGAATAGAAGTAGGATAATTTGGCCAATATAACTGTAATCTTTATGTAAACGTGTTCTAAATTACATTTTTATGTGCATGAAAAGACATGATGGAATCACTGTCCAATTACATCAGCTGGGGAGCTTTTTCAGCCCAAAGTTACGCATTCAAGATTAAAAAAAAAAAATCAGGATAAAAAAAGTGATGAATTCCAACATTAGCTCCTCCACCAGCTCATGCTCTGACACATTGACAGTCATACATGTGTTAGAGGCTGTGTGGTTGCAGGATGGTGGCTCTCCAGCTTACTGGACAAATTTCATTTGACATGACAGGCTATTGTGAACTGTTAACACACCCCAAAATATCAGGTTACTTTCTCCTCATGTCTAACTCAGTGATAAAGATTTTACCCTTGTTTTCAATGCTCAGTCAGTTTCCAGATCTACAAAACAAAAGTACAGCATCAGCAAGTTTCCAAGTTCACCTGAAACTTCATTGTGCAAGGGATCTCAACCGGCCATCTAAGCCTTCCCCCACCCTCTATACCCCCCCCGACTCCCCCCATATAATTATTACATCAGTTATCTCTTTGGCTTTACTGGCGTGTCCATCTAAGCATACTTAAAATCCCTTCATGATAGAAACTCCACTATGTCTTCAAGCAAGTTGTCTTGGTGTTTTATTACCTTTATCTCGGAAGTCTGAATTTTCCTTTCCTTGCATACTCAAAGATGTTTGGATGTTCTCCCGCAGTATTCTTCAGGCTTAATAATATGTAGGGTTTTTTTCCATTTACCTCATAAATTGTGTTCTTTACACCTTTAATGACTCTGTACTGCTCAAATTTTTAAAGTCAAAATCCCCAGCTGGAGCACAATGATTCAGCCAAGGCCTCACCAGTCCTGAGTAGAGTGGAAGGCTATTTATGCTGTTTGTATAGCCCAGCGTAGTGTTTGAGGGGTTTTGCAATAACATTAAATCTTTTAATCATAGAAGGTATGTGACCTTCTATAAACTCAGATCCTTCTCTGAAGACCCAGCAGCTAATTGCTAAAGTTGTTCCCGTTAGCTTTTTATGCAATCGATCATTTCAACTTAAATACACTGTGTGAAAACTGTTCCTTGAGTTTTCAATTTTTGGTTTTCTTGGATCATTGTAGCGTCATGTCTTCTTCAGACTAATTAAGATTAATCTCTGTTTTGTCGTTTATGCCCTTAATGAAAATATTGAGAAGAAATAGAGCCAGGACAGACTCCTGCAAGTACTATTTAATAACAGCCTTACATCCTAATAATGAAGAATTTGTAACTTTTTCTATGATGCAACTTTATGACCAGTAGTATAAGCATCAATCCTTTATCTGAAAAAAACTTGACTTGAAAATATTCTGAATATGTGGAATTATTAAGTTTTCCTTATCACTAGACCTGTTCATTGAGGAAAGAAAAGTGAAATACTGTGCTTGAAACGTTTAGTTCCCAGTTAATCGCTGCTGTCTTTGATCTTTCTTCCTTCAGACTTCTAAGGTTTTACAAATGGTTGGATCATTTTTCCCAGAATTTTTCTAGAAATTGAACTTCAGTTGAGTAGTTCACAGTTCCATGGTCTTCCTCCTTTTCTGTTTTGAAGATAAGCTCCATATTCGGCTACATGGTTTAGGTCTGAGGGTCTTTTCCAGGTTTTCTTAACCATTCTGATACCATTTCAAAGCATCTCCAGACCTATTATTTTCTTCCCTCCTACTGCTTTGTTTCAGGTTCCAACATTTGTTAGTATTTTCTCCCCAGCTTGAACTTGCGTTTCAGTGGTGGCTGTGACAATAAGGTGTTAAGTATCTGAGTCATCTCTACAACTTCCTCTGTGAAATAGCAGAATTACCCTTTGCTTTGTTGTTCTGCTCCCAATGGTGCCTACAGAATGATTCCTTATGTCCCTCGCTAGCTGCATCTCAGTTTTGTGCCTTTCTGGTTTTGTCCTTCCCTCCTATTTTATCATATTTTGCTATCTTGTCTGACCCTGTTTCTGGATTTTATATACTTCTCTCTTGTAATTGAGGTCAGTGAAGAGCTTATGGTTTAGCCAAATTGGTCGCACAATGTTCTTTCAATCCTCCCTCCACTTGGGGATGATTTGTGTTTATGTCCTTCACATTGGTGATTACTGCCAATAATAGGAAAAAAAAAAGAAGTCTCTTCTTCGCTTCTATTTAATTTTTTTTTTGTCTAATCCCATTTTCTCTTTTGAATGTGGCCTCTCTTCCCGAGTCCTCGTTATGGCAGATCCAGTTAACCATCATCTTTTCATGTAGCCTTTATCATATATATTTGTGCCAGGATTAATTAGGGAACCTTAAGGCTCTTAATTTCCCTTCTCCCATGTTTCCTTTAATTTCTTGAGAAAACATTTCCGTCACCTCTTTTTTATCAAGTGGTTAAGTATCTAGCGTCCCTTTCCCCTTTGAAAAAATTATTTGAAGATACAGAAATGCATGATGCTACTATCTTGTGTTAGCCTGAAACACCCTACAAATTATCAAAGGCAGGCACAAACATCAACAACATTTTAGGATGTTGGGTCTAAATCTGGGACACTCTGTCAGACTTGTTAATAATTTGATTTCCAGTGGTCCAACAACACCAGCTAAGTGAAGTCACCCCTGGCCTTCCAGGCTGCATGCAGCCCAGGAACCTTTGGATGACAAATGCAGTGGAAGAACAAACATGGCAATTAGCTGGCTGAAACCAAAATCAGTAGCACTCTTTTCCTCAAGGAGCTCCTGAACTGCTCAGGAATAGGATGCTTTTCTGCTGCACTAAAGCGTAGACAAAGAGTCTTCTTCCTGTGGCAAGCAGACTTTTGAAATGGGTGCAGACATGGGTGCAACATCAAAACCTAGAAAATATGGAGAAAAATCTATAAAATAGATGAGGATACAAAACTGTATTAGCCAATTGTGTGAATCACCAATGCACTATTTGTAAAAGAGAAATCCTACAGGGTTATTATGAATTTGTAGGTACATTTCTAACTGTAGATCTTTAAAAGGTTATATTAAAGCTGTAAGCATACAAATAAATATGGCAATTTGAAAGGTTCATATTTATGACCCCACCTGGAATACGATGTCCAGCTTGNAAGGTCCCTTCCAACTCCAACCACTGTATGATTCTATGATAAAAACAGTGGATTTGATAGTACATTTCAGTTGGATTCAAGAATAAAATAGGAGCTTTGCATCCTTAGAAAAGACACCAAGTACAGAAAATGTTCAACCTCCCTGTTTTCCAAGCTTCCACAGTTTTTAAACAGTGGACCAAGTCTCACAGTCTTCAGCAGCTTGTTGCAGGACTCTCCCACATAAAGTATCATTGGTATAATGATTGCACATGGGTGCCCTAGTAGCAGTTATTCATTCGTCAATTCATCAAAACAATGTATTTTAGAGGAACCTTTCAACATTTCAGTAATACCCTGTTTCAGATAACTTAATCTTAAAAGAGAATATTATAGGGATGTGCTAATCATCTAGCCCTCTAAAGAGCCCTGCCTGTGTGTAGCTGAAATTGCATCTCCACGAAGAACTACTGTTGTACAGCCCCCAGCATGTGCACGTTTTACAGAGCTTGTAGGCAGATAACACACACTTTTGTATCACTAAAAACATTGTAAATATGATATCTTTGCTTTTATGACGTACATTTTTAGACTCTGCATACCATTTTTCTTAGTCTGCCTTGCAGTGCATTATTAACCAGTCATGTTGAAGGACAGCCTTTCCTGGACAATAAAACCGTTTGGGTGCCTTTTCTCTTAAAGTACTTCTTACTTTATTTAAGTGCTACTTACAAGGCAAGCTGTGAAACCATAGAATTTGTGAGTTAGATTTTCATTGCCATCTTCTGCATTCCTAAGTGTCTTAACCAAGGCACAGCCTGCTCATACTTGCCCATTAATATTCTGTTACCTGAACATTAAAAAAACTGTTAGAGTGTACCTTACCCATGATCAGCACAGAAAAGTAATTAAATATAAAATTTGACAAATTTCCTCCTATTTCCACAAGTTAAGCTTTTTTTCTATATTTCCCAATATTGACTTTTAATTACAGTAGTTGAAATGGTGAATTTTCTCTTTCTTTTTACCCCAGCAGTTAATCAAAACCCACTTCCCAGTTAGAAAGAGTGCAGCATTTGTACAGTTAAACTGCAGCTGTTTCTCATATGGGTAAGCTCCAGAGATGTTATGAGGGACTTGAAGCGTGGGAGGAGTCAGGCATAGAAGGAGAAAGCTCTGTCTCAAGTAATTTCCTGCCTTCCTAGTTATTAGAAAATCCTATAAAAAATATAAGAAACTTTTCATTACATTCTCTTTATGTTGGTTTTTGTCTGTTCTCTCATGGTTTTTGTTTTTAACTCAAGAATTTTAAATGCACACTCTTCTTTGTGATTTTTTTAAAAAGAAAACAGAAAATTACACACAAGTATGTTAACACGTAATTTTGTTCACCATATAAATGACATGTGCTTTATAAAATAAGAGACTTTTCAAACAGTATGCAGCCATTGCCAGCTGTCTTCAACAAAACAAGTACTAGGAAAAACCAAACTAGATGACTTTTTGACTTCTCTCTATTTCCATTGTCTGTACTGTTTCTAGGTGGAGTTTCTTAAGAGAAAACAGTTAATATTATCACAATCCCACCTGTCTAATAATTTTGAACCTACTATCAATTTCGAATAAATTTAATAGAAGGGTAGAGACTTCATAGGCAAGTAAGTTCCCCCAGGTTAAGCTGAAGACTACACAAGCAGTAAAAGAAACCGTAAAATAATTATCAAATTTGAGCTTTGCCACTACTAGAGTCCATTTTTCTTTATTTGAATACAGGGAGGAAAGCAAGCTGAAATTCTGTGCAGCTACTTTCCTGGGTTCCAAGGAGGAAAAAAAAGGATCCAGGCAGACAAATGGGGTGAGAGTCGTTGCTCTTGGCTCATACCTCATTTGTCATCATGGGAAGAACATATCCCTGGGTGACATATCCAGCTTTCATCCTATAGGTATGAAACATACTTGAACTCTAACTTAAAGCAACCAAGAATAGGACAGAGAGATCACCCATTTGAGATAGCATCACTTATAATGGTGGCTTTGTGAAGTGCAGTTTTACTGTAAAATAGGTGTCGCTGTAGAAACTAATGATGGAAAAAGCTTTTTTCTCTTCACCTCCTTCATCTTCCAACCCAGCCAGTAGAATTCTTTAACAAACACTCCGCATTGCTTTGCCTATGTTCTTGTAAAAGGGAAAGAACTGAGCTCTCAGCATTTCCCCTCAGTATGCTAACGGCCCGTAACACCACCCACATCTACCATCACAAATTTTACAGTCTATTTTCAGCCTTCTTTCCTTATTTGTCATCCATGTAAGTATGCCAAATGCTTCATTTCCCATAGCTTCAATATAACTCAAGAATTAATTTGGGGGAAACAGTTGTTAATGATGTCAGAATCATCTCTTTTCACTTTTTTTTCTTTTTTTAAATATACGGCATAGATAACAAGTGGGAAGGCTCACAGGTGGCTGGCTGCTGCTTGAGGTCATTGATATTCAAGACACTCCAGCATAGCCCAGTTGAGGTCAATGTTCTCTCGGTGCTTGCTAATGCATGCTGAAGGTTCACTTTCTGTTTGACACCTACAAACTCCTTGGCATTTATCTTGCATGTAAGCTATGTACATCAGTAGAAGAATTCTTTCATCAGCCTCAGAGTGGAGCCAAATCATATTAGGGTATTCAAGCTGCCTCTAATCCTCCTGTCTCATCAGTTAATACCTTCACCCAGAATACGAGAGTCAGGAATACAAAAAACTTTCCCTGGAAAAAAAGAGAAGAAGAAAATTGACATGCCATGATGTGAAGGGCTGTAGGAGCTTGATGTATCACTTTCCTCTGTGCAGGCTATTCCACTTGGACATTTTGAGGACTAAGTTTGGTTGAGTATCATCACATAGTGTTGTATTGGCCCATTTACCAGCTGCCGTGGAAATCTAGACTAGTCCTTGCTCCAGTGACCCACTTGATATAATGTTGTAAGATTTGTGCATAAATAGGACCTCTGTCCCCTTCCTGGTGACTATTAAGGAAAAAATGAGGTTGAATTTGTTAGGACAGATACAAAATCACAATACTTCGCTTTGTGGTTCCCAAAATAACTAAGAAACACATACAAAGTTGGAACAACTTTGAGAGAATTATTTGAGTGTCTGTTATGGACTATCTCAGGAAGATAGGAGAAAGAGTTTCCTAAAATGAGGAGACTGGACAAAGAAGTGGGAAGGGGACATTTATAAATCTAATGAAACCTGACCCTCTTCCCAGTTGTCTACATTCTTGTAGGAATAGAAGTGAGCTTAATAAGTCAAGCAGTCCACTTCTAGCTATAAAGCGATCAAAGTTTTGATCCTTGGAAGACAGGATTTAGGCATCTAATTTGAGATGATGGTTTATGGTAGGACGTAGCTACTTGCATCATATCCCCTGTAAGTGAGAGGCCCAAGCACTGGACTGAGAAGACAGCGGGGAGCAAGCAAGGATGAATTCTTGCAATTGATTGAGTATGTTCCCTGTTAGCCATTCCAACAATATAATTCCAAAATCAATTAGGCTTCTGTACTCTCCTTTTTAGTCCTGGAAATTTCCCCATGCATATGCATAAATCACTGAAATTACCTTTACGGTGTTTTACCCACCTTAAATATTATGGGCTACTTATAATTAAATGTGATTGAATTGCAATGCCTAGATCCTTTTCAGAGTCTAGTGCTATCTTTCTAAAATTTCTGCTACCAAGTAGTAAAGAAATTTAGCACAAAACTGCACCACTCATAGGATAGGTTGGTTCTAACTGGATTTTTCTGCCTTGTGCCAGCATGAAAAGCCCACAGCAAGAAGTTTTTTTGTCAGCTATTTCAGAGGTCTGAACAAAAAGCAACACATAAATTGGTAAAAAGGAAAAAAAAGAAGAAATTAAAAAAATAAGAAAAACCAAGTCAAAATAACTATGTAATTTAGATACTGCTTAAGACAAGGAGTGACAAAGTGGAAGAAAACTGATATTCTGAGGGAAGGGAATAATACATGATGGAAGCAAAGGGCAGAGGGAGGGTCGTTTTGGAAGGAGAAGAGGTTTCAGGATGCAAAGTTGCAGAGCGCTAGAGTGCTGGGCAATCACCATCTTTGCTGCCAACAGAGCATCTTTGGCAAAGAAAAATAAACTGAGAGCAATAAGAGAGAGCAAGATTGAAAAGGTTCCAGGATTACTGAATTTGCAAGCAATATCCATGAAGTTTGCTGCTGCCACACTCTCCCAGAGAGAGTCTGCATCTCAGGGACTCCTCTGTGCTTATGTCAGTGCATGCGGGGCAGACCCTTCAACACATCAGAATTGCTTCCCAGCCAGTATCACAGCTGTTTGCTGGTTAGCAGCTGTTTGTGCAACAATATGGTTATTATTAATAAATTACAAATTGAGTAGGTGACTTCCATGCAGAGTACAATAGTCTATGAAAATGCTAAATAGTCTCAGATCCAGGACAGACAACAGTTTGCGCCTCAGTGAGTGCACATTGACAGCAAGCTGTTTCCAGTCATTTTCTGAGTAGAGATTTTTATCTAAAGACACGTTCTGATTTTGCCCAGACCATGTTTCTCCAGCTCGCTTGGCAGTATATAGTACAGGAGAAATTTAATTTAAAAAGTAAGAGGTTTAATATTCACTGCTTATATTTTTCCATAAAGCCTGCTATCAAGCCAATCTGAATTCATTCGGGACAGTTTGACAAATCCATGCTGAAAGTAAGTATCCCTTCCCTTCTTTCAGATAAGCACTATGTTTACTTACGTCAGTCAGCTTGGATCACGTGTGTACATAGTGCTCGGACAGATTTACATGACTGACCTGTGCTGAAAACACTGGTTTAGTTTCTGGTGGGGCTGTTTTGTGATGAGTGCCTTACATCCAACTTTCTCTTCACAGTGGCTCAACTGTTTGGTGCAAGGGAAGCTGCTGGGAACAGGAATCACCTTTGCTTTTGAGATAAATTTTTAACCCAGCCCAATGAATAAAAGTGATGACAAATTTCCCAAAAACTTAGAACCCAGAGAACTACAGTGCAGAAGTGCAGGAAGATTTAAATTGGATTCAAAACTCAGGTTCGCTTCTAACAACAGCAAAACAAAAAAGCAAAAGCCCTTTATATTCTAAATCTTCCTTCTTCTCTGGAAAAGCTGATCTGCATCAGCTGATAGTGCAAGAAAAATGGTCTTACAAGGTTGCTGCCATTGAAGAGGCTCTGCCAGGGGCAGGTTAGGCATCACCACTCTCGGGTAATGGCTACACAGTCCTTTTGGGAGTTGTTCAGCCCTTCAGACAGGCACAAACCCAAATAAGTAGCTGGAGACGTGTCAGGTTATGCTCCTTGTGAATCCTGTGCAGGCATCTCTAATGAAAGAATACGTATACATTTTACAGGGATTAGAAGTTGCTGGTGAAAAATAAAACCCGTATTGCTTGCACTGAGCCACATGGAGGAAGAAATATAAAAGCATCCAGTTGGCTAATTTCTAAAATACTTTGGAGCCATTCAGTCAATTTTCAATTTTAAAAGTATTTAAATGCAACTTGATGCCTTCCTCAAGTTTCTGCTCCCCATGTCCCCTTATAGCTGTCTCCATATGTGAATACACCTGTAGGTCAAAAATAAATGCAAGTGTTTCAGAGTACACTTCAAAGTCTAAAGGTCAGTCTACATACTAGCAAACCCATTCATTCCTTCCATTAGGTGATACTGCCCTTGGGATTCCCACATTTGAAAGTTGCTTTTCCGGCTGGTAGAGTTAAAACCCCCTTGTGATTAACCCTGTGCATACAATGTAGGGCATCAGAGTCCCTAAATTACCTTAGAAATTTTGCTTCTGGGTCTGGCTATAGAAGATATCACATTTATCTGTTTTAGCCTCAGGACAGAGAGGAAGAATGAAGAAGGTCTTACCATGTATCACCATTTTACGCTTCCTTGCAGCTACGGTGTGGAGCAGCTCCCTCTCCCTTGAGCAGCCTGAGCTTCTCCTGCCTCCTTTGGGGGAAAAAAGTGTTATACTTAGGAAAACGAAGCCCAGATCAGGGAGGGTAGAGACACAGCAACTTCTGCTCTGGCTTAATTCATGATGAGTTGCTACTTGGTATTACAAAACAGGATTTTTTGGCAGCAGCTTTAAAAGTGAACAGTTGGGAAGATGTACAAGGCCAAACATGATTGTTAGAAACCTCCGTCTAAAGGAAAAAAAAAAAGGAGAGAAAAAAGGAAGAAGAAAATTAACAGGAAATAGAAAAATTCCTCTTCTTGGGGTAGTTTAATTTACTCCTTCTAAAAAAAAAAGAAGAATAAAAAGAAAGAGCCTAGAGCAAATAACCTACCATAGACTTGACATAACAGTAAATAACTTCCATATAATATCCCATAATTGCTAGGGTAACAATTAATAGTTCTTTATGCAATACTTCAAAACATTTTTTAAATTAAAAACATTTCTTTGTGCAAGTTGTTCTGCTTTTCCCTTTCAAATCACTTGGCTTCCATGCCACCTTTAGCAAGAGCCATAAATGCAATTTGTTTTCATCTGGCAACAAAGAGAAGCTGCAAACAAAAAACCCTCCTTCCATGAGGGGACAAGAAGGTTGCAATACAACAAATATTACCAATGGGGTTTTAAGCATTCGGTTTCAGGAGCCATAGCAATTTGGTTTGCAATGAGATATTCATCAGCACCAGGTATGAAGCCTTCCAAGACCTAAAGTCCCACTGCTATGGAGAGAAGTGTGCTAGGAAATGTTTGGTTGGGCTGTGTTCTATTCTATGCTACCTGGATTTTGCTTTATCCTGCCCAAGAATGGCATTATACCCACAATGCGAATGGGCATGAAGTGAAACTGCTCTCAGCTGGTCAGAACAGTGTCCTAAAAGGAGTTTAGGACTCAAAATATGCCAATTGCAGAATGAAGACCAACACCAAAACATCCCAGGTGATCCAAACATTGCAGCACTCAGGCAGGTCACAGAGGGAGCTGCAGGTGGCTGCTTACCCAGGGATCCATAGCCTCAAGTCTGAAGGGCCAAAATCTTCCTACTTTAGAAGTTCTCCTGCCCCTTTCCAAGATGTATGGATAGACAAGGGTAATAATTGTAAAAATACTTCAATAAATACAAAATTGTCTTAGCTCATTCTTACATTTTTTTTAACTTGATTGTGCTATGGAATCATTTCAGTGGTAAAGAGAGTAAGCAGGATGAGCTGCCAGAGCACCGCAGGCATCAGCAAACCATCCATGACTGCGTCAGGGACCATATCAGAACATCTGGAACTGCCTTACAGCTCCTCTGGATTGTGTTTGGGCACAAATACCACTAGAAAAGCAAGCAGAGGTCTCCTTTGCTGACCTAGATAGGGGCTAAAGGTGGGAAAGAATATGACTTTTAATTGTCAGCATAACTTAATAGTATGTAAGATATGAACAAGTACAAAGTCAAGATGATACGGGATTGAAATACAATACTAAGATATGTCACCTACTTTCCTGATGTATGGTTGACAAGCCAGGACAGCTTTAATTTAAGTTACATTTTAAGCCTTTTGGATTTGATGACGTTGTGTCCCAAACACATATTTTTCACCAAGATGAAAAGATACTACTTTTTCCATTTGTGGTAAGAGAATTTCTTGTACTATCCCATGGATTCTAGTGTCTTTGAAAATACCAAAAAGACAAAGACACTGTATTTTAAAAAGGGTGGGAAAATGACACATTACCCATTCACAAAATTAGGGTAATTAAAGCAAGAATTTTTAATCATGCCAGGTGTTAAGTCAGACCTGTGTATTCAGGGTTTTGGGAGAAAGGAGTAGGGAGTTAAGCATAATATATATAAACATAATCCCTTATGTGGATATACTCCAGGTTTAGATATTTTTGGAAGAAGGAAGAATAGATTTGAGATTAAAGACTGTCTGCAGAAGAGTCACATTGAAACTCAGCAGCTTCCTTACAGATTTTGGATCCCAAATACAAACTTGTGTCAAGTGAAATGCTTGGCTGAGGTGTTAGTTGGACAGGATCTGAGGAATCACACACTGTGATGTATGAACAAAGAAACAGATTACAGACTCACAACACTAATTGCCAAGGCCTCCGGTTACCATTCTCCATGTTTTGATGTATGCTGTAGATTTATAATGGCCAAGGGCCATTTACATCACCCAACAATATAAAGAGAAATGAAAGCAGAATAAAGGGACATAAATGCAAGTGAAAATCTGGCCAAATACCTATGTCTTTTGAAGTTTTGGCTGGCACCCAGAAAAAATCTGGGGACTGAATCTTCCTGGTTATTATCCAGTTGCTGCAACCCAGCTGTGCTCAAATGAGGGGACGAGCTTCAGCTTGGGGGAAAGACAGTCCCCAAGGGGTGGTAAGCCTGGCAGGAATTCATTGATTAAGTTGATGTTCAGCTGATGAGCCAGAGAGGTGGGGCTCAGGGTCAGGCATGGGGGTAACCAGAAACATCACAGTGCTGTAAGCCTTAAACTGGCCTTCATCTCCCTCACAAGAAATCAGTGGTGATCTGAAAAACTGATCTAATGTCCATGTACAGATACATCAAGCTGTGTCACATAACAAATTTATCAAAAAAAGGACTATTATAAAAGCTAATATTATAAGGTAGAGTGAAGCTTTACACACATTTGTGAAATGCTGCCAAATGAAATTGCTGCACACTATGCTACGTACAAGCCTTTACATTCTCCATCTCACCTAATGGATACAAAAAGTGAATCTTCCAATCTCAAACATAAACTGCACATACATAGCACTGCCTACTTCTCTTGGGAAAGCATAGTATGTTCATCAAGGTAAAAATTTTATGAACTGAAACCAACTCTGAAATCATAGCTCTACTTGATAAGGCTCACGTTAACCCTTTGCACGATGACAAATACAGAAGATTTATGTGCTCTATCTGGTTTGTATTTTAGATCTGAAGAAGGGCCTGCATCTACAAAAACTGGTCTATTTTTCCAGCTATATCCTTTGAATCCTTAGAGGTCACTACAGCAAAGCAAGAGGCTTATAGGTGTGCTGGGATCTGTGATTGCTATTAGAGTATGACATGTAATGTCAAATGCTTTCCCATACCCATAGCAGAACCTATATTTTGATTTTCAGTCCTCCCATTTCCGTGGGGCTTCAGTCAGTTGTCTCACACTAGGTACTGCCATTCCAGCCACACCTGTGCCTGTATAGTGTGGTTGCAAATTATTTGACAAGAGTCATATCTTGATCTTAACTTAAATTAAGATTGTGCCAAAGTCCCATCCTCTCTAGCTACTGGAATGCCCTTCCCAGCGTTTGCATTATCTAGAAAGCTTGGCATACCTTTGCATACTGAAAGGCGGCAAAGAAACAAATGAGAAGTTTCCTAAAATAGTTTTATATTCACTCAATCTTTATATCCTCTTTTTTGAAGTGCTCTAGTAAGGAAGGAAAGCAGGCCAAAACCTTTGCATCATAATTAACATAGGATTATAGGGGATGGAAGTCTTTCAGAAGTCATCTGTCACAAGGGAGAAACAACTTATGGTAGTTATATTGTCATCTCGCCAGTTACTAAAACCTCTAATGATGAAGACTCAACAGTCTTCCTAGACAAGCCTCTACTGTTAGACTTTTCTTACCATCACGGAATAACTCCTAAGATGTAACTTGACTCTTGTGTACTGTATTTTAAGCACTTTATATCTTATTGCATCCTGCAGTCATGAAGAACAGATTATTCCCTTTCTCTTGGAAACAAGATTCTAAGATTCGTCCTTCCTTGTCCCTCCTACCCCCAAGCTTCTCTTCTCTAGCTTGATAACCTTGGTTTTGTTTATCCTTCCTTGTGGGTTATGCTGTCTGGTCCTTTGATCACTGTTGGTGTTTTCTTGCAGCTGGACTGCATCACTCTGGAAATACAGTGCCACAACTTGGGACAGCCATATCTTGTCATCGCAAAGTGAAATGGAAAGATCAGTTATCAGTTAAACATTTTACTTCTAACTCTGTATTTCAGCCACTTTTTCTTGCAACAGCATGAAATACTCAGCTTGTGAAGCACATTCATACAGAATGCAGATCCTTCCCAAATAAGTACTTTGTCATTGTTACCTTTCCTCTACTTGTTTAGGTTAACAGTCCTACCTTTTATTGTTCGAGTTTTGACTGTCATTTTCCTGATTATTTCTGCAGCTTGTCAAGAACATTTTGAATATCAGCTCTGCCCTCCAGTGCACCTGTAGACTTCATATCATCTGCAAATTAATAAGCATATTCAATATTCAATCACAGACATAGGAATGAAAAATACTGAACAGAATCAGACATAGAGGAAAAATCCTACTGAATATTTGACATCAGCTTCTTTTTTTAAAAGTGAATCATTGCTAACAGCTCTGTGAGATTATTTTTCAAACATTTGTCTCATCCAAGTGTCATAAAAGTCATATCCTCTTAGTTACTAATGAGAGTGGCATCTGAAATAGTTTCAAATTCCTCTTACTGCTTTTATGACACTGCTTTTCACTGCTCACAAAGTCTGTTTCACATCACAAAAAAAAGTGACTGTTTTGACATGAAACTTTATTGACAAAGAGTTGCTGACTAATATTCATCTCTGAAAACTTGTACACTCATCTGTGGTATTTATCAGTTTTTCAGCTTTTTCAAGGGTTCTCAGCTTCTTTGACTCTTTATTAAATTATTTATTCAAGAAATTAACTTAGATAGGTTCTCTTTTGTATTTCCTTTTGGGTTTAAGTTCCTTTTTTAAAAAGTCGATGCCTTTTCCCAGCCCTGTGGTTCCTTCCCCAGCTGTCATATATTCTTAAAATGTCACCCACCATGATTCAGAGACTGCTTCAGAATATTTTTTCAGTATACTGTTTAACAAGGACAAAATTCAGTCTGGAGGTTTATGCTAAAGTTGACCATGACTCCACATGCTGTTTTCTCACTCCTCTCTGTTCTGAACATTCTTCCCTGCATCTGTGTCCTAAGGTGAGAAGCAGCCCAGGTACTCATATTCCATGTCTATGAATTCCTTTGAAAACATCACAGCCGAAGAGCTCTGCTCTCATGGCATAGCTCAGAAGCCAGAACATTCGTCCTTATGTCACTTCTCTCCTTTGACTAAAAGAAGGTGAGCCAGTGTTTCCCAGTTCGCCACAGAGCCCCAGCTACTGGATTCAAAATCTTCTGGGGCAGGTCTGGCAGGTGAGAGTCTTCCTTGGAGCTCTCTCAGCTGTATATAGAAAGTATTGATTTACCCAACCAGAAAGAAAACAAAGAATAATTTAGTCTGTGCTAGTGATTTAGGACATTCCTCCCCTAAAAATGGGGCAATCCTCATTTTAAGGCATGCTCTGTATTTTTGTTCAAAGGTTGCTTCATGTAAAATATATAAATATCTGTGAAATGTGGAAAGACTCTGGGAGCAGTTGTCTCACACCCAGAAAAGTTGTGCGCAGAAGCACAGCGGACTGGGAGGATAACGTGCCACATTTCCAGCTGAGCCTTGCAAGGAGGTGGGGAACGGCAATCAGTGTGTCCTCGTTGAAGGAAAGTCTCCCACACCATGGCTGAATATCTCAACCACTGAATGTCAGTGAATGCCAGCACACCATCATCTTTTGTTAAAAGTGAGGCCTCTCTATCTCTCCATATGAAGTTTTGAAAGAAAAGCTATGGGCTGAGGTGTTCAGCTAGAGAGGCAAAAACTACTCAGAGTGCTCCAAATCCGGCAAGGAGGAGGAATTGAATCTTTGTCCTTGGTCTTCCTGTAGCCAGCAGATCTTTCTACTGGTTGCACCATGTTTTGTGGGTCACACTCCGAGGACCCCCATGAATATGCCATGATGCAGTTCCAGATTTTCCCTCTGCAACTAGTTGACTAAAAATTGGTGCAATCAGACTCAAAGCAGAAGCATGTTCAAAACACAGCTACAAAAAAAAAGTAAAATGCTTTCAGGCTGGACATTAGCCTTCCACATTCTCCTTTCTTTTTGACTTCTCTGGTTCCCTCTGTTCGTGTCTTTCATCTGGCTCCCTGTTCTGCTGCAGCTGCCATTTCATTTTTCTCCAGAACAGAAAGTAAAAGTCATGTTTAGAGTGTTTTCTCAATATTTATTAGCACAATGCTATCTTTGGCTCACACTGCTGATACAGAATTTTTTCCTAGCAGACCTGTCCCACACACACACTGCTCTCCTGTCATTCCCAACGGGTTTGCTCTTTTCCTGCTCCCTATGAACGTCACATCATCCCTGTGCTCATTTACTTCGTCTGGGGACAGGGGCCAAGGCTGGCTCAGGTGCAGCTCTCTCGCAGGGCTTGCCCATCATCCTCCTCCCGCCTGATTCATGCAGATGTCACAATCCAATGTTTATGAAACTCTCGTTTTGCGATCACCATGGCAGCAAGTAAAACGTCACAGATGCTGCATCGAGTGAATCAGGCAAGAGAAGGATATAAAAAGGGAGAGCTACTATTTATACACAGACATTACAGTAATCAACAAAGATGAGAACACTTGTGGAAGGCGGTCACCAGACACCATATCAATCACCTCAGGGTATTCTCCAGTGGGTACCAGGAGCACTTCCTTCCCACTCACCAGGCTCCCCGAGCAGCGTTTGTTTAGGGAGTTTGTGTGCTCCCAGGAGGGCATCTCGCACACTGGGAGAACAGGGAAAAAGCAGTTGCCTCGAGTAACTGTGAAAGCTGCCGAGAGTGGCTGAGCTCAGCGAATGCCTCGGTCCAGGGCAGGTTGTGGAAGCAGATGGGAAGTGTCCTGCTAAACTCACATCTGTCTTTTTTCATAACATCTGGCTCTGAGTGGTTTGTTTCCATTTCAAGTGCTCCCTGATCATGATGGAGGGAGTTTTCTTTCTTGTGTCATCATCTTTAATGGTTAAAACATGTAAATCTGCAGAGGAAGAGGGAAACAAAATTTCTTTTCAAAATCCGTTCTTCTCACTTCAGCTGGCGTAGTACTGGAGCAACTCCATCTGAACCCATGAAATTATTACTGATTTGTACCAGGACAAGTCAGAACCAGGCCAGAACCAGGCCAGTCAAAAGAGCTGTTTCAAACCTTTTCTGAAGTTTTCCATTCCTCCTGTAGATTTCACCTCTCACCTGTGACACGACACATTTATCTCACAGTGTTTGTATGACACAGTGCTGCAGTGGCCTGGATGTGACAGCCCAGAGGTCCATCCCAGTGCCTGGTCTCTGTGCTTCTCAACAGGAATACCACCAAAAGAAAGGAGAGTTTTTAGTCTTTAAAGAGGAAAAACAACAGTCCTGTCGTACGCAGCCAGTTCTCATGGGCTTCTCTTGGAAACATCTTTAACTCAGAGCAGTCTCCCCTCCAAAGCAACTGCAATTTGACAGGGCTGATAAGTCAGGCTTATCAGAAAGGGGTTGCTATTAGCTAAAAATAGCAGTTAAAACAGATAAAAGTTAATATTTTTTCAAAAATCAAATAGAAGGAGATTACAACTGTCTTTTTAATGATTATTGCTGATAGAAATACTGAAAGAACCTGATGGAAATTAAGAGTTGAATTGATAATAGCCCAAATCAGAAAAAGATTATGTGATATCATTATCTTCTGATTTAAAAAAAAAAACCACACATGTGAACACACACAGACCAGAAGAGTTTCCAGCCTTATAAGAAGTACGATTTTGATTCTGACATGTGCCAGTAAGCATAGGAGTGGTCTGTTCTGAATTCAGATCTTGTGTTTATTAAAACAAAATCTTCTTGGATAAATAATACAACGTTCATGTGTTTAGGCAAACAATTTCAGTCCTGAATTCCAGGCAGAAGAGCTCATTTAGATGTAGCTCAAGCTGACATTGACTTGAATGGAGTTTTCAGTGTTTACAATAGAATCACAGAATCACACAGACTCACAGAATTTTCATGGTTGGAAAGGACCTCTGAAATCATCGTGTCCGACCATACACACACAAAAAAACCCCTTGCAACCTTGGTCACTAGAGCATGCCCTGGATTGCCACATCTACATGTTTCTTAAATACCTCCAGGGACAGTGACTCAATCACTTCCCCGGGCAGGCTGTTTCAGTGCCTGACCACTCTTTCAGTAAAGTCTTTCTAATATCTAATCCAAATGTCCCCTGCCACAACTTCAGACCATTTGCTCTGGTCTTGGAAGAAGAGGCCAACACCCACCTCTCTACAACCTCCTTTCAGGTACCTATAGAGGGCAATGAGGTCTCCCCTCAGCCCCCTCTTCTCCAAACTAAACATGCCCAGTTCACTCAGCCTCTCCTCATACGACTTATTCTATAGACGCCTCACCAGCTTGGTATGACTATAACCCCTGTCCCCCCAAATTATATTAAATTATTTTAGGAAAAAAATAAGTCAATTGACATAGAACATCCTTCAGCATCAAAGATAATGGAATCAAACTTGCTATCTTTAATGACCTTGTTTTTTCCCCTTGCCTTCCCGCAGTCCCAACTATGTTTTTCATCCCAGAGTGATACAGTAGGATAGATGCCAAATGGAGGGAAATCTGCCAGCAAGCAATTTAGTGCTTAGGTTCTAGATGAGATGTTAATGTGCCATAGACAGTTAGAATTACCAAGCTATACTTCCGGGTGTGAACAGATCAGAAACAAACCCATGCTAGATAACTCTGAAGGTGCAGCACTTAAAATGCCACCACCCGGCACTGGCCAAACCAGCTCTGGCACCTATGCAGAAGGCTGATGAGGAGGGGGCATTCCTGCACTGCACATGCATCCCAGCCTACACCAGCAACGCTCCACTACATGGGTGGAGGCTGAGAGCTGACCCTAAGGAGCAACTCGGGAACCTGTCCGCACACAGTGTCTGCAATTTCAGCCTCATGGCTAGATGGTGGAGCTGCAGAGGTTCCCGTGTGCTCTACCAAACAGCAATAAATGCATGAAAGCAGACTTACTCTACTCTTAAACTTAATATCTGTCTTGTCTAATGTAGTTTGATGCTTCTCTAAGCAGTGTTGGGGTATACTTATATGTTAATTTACTCTGCCTTTGCATCCAGATGGAGAAGTGTGAGCTCTGAAGGAGAAGCCATGGAGCACAGCAGTGAGTGAGGTCAGTTAGCCCTGTGGCACAGGGGATCACTACTTTTTTTTTCCCTATCACAGGACAGGCTTGTAAGAGCGAGCAGACAGACAGACAGACAGAGTGCTTCCTGTGGTTGAACATTGTACTGCAGTGAGCCCTCTTACCCAAGTGCTTCAGTCAGGCCTGTGACCCCAAAAAAGACATTAGTGGAATTTATGTCTACCCTCCTAACGCTGTGGCCTCTGAGCACATTTCCATATATACACAAGAGCTTTCCTCTTTGCCATGCAGCTTAAGGAATGTGTCTGATAGAGACATCCTTCCTGGGAACACTTCAGTGAAGGACATCCTGCTTGACCGATGAGATGACAGAGGGCTGTAAACACTGTCAGGGGGAGAGATCTTGACTGAGGACTCTGAATGGTCAGTTCCAGAATAGGCAGTGAAGGAACCCTCAAGTACTCAGGAGATAAGGGACTTCAGACCACTCCATAAAAGTGAAAAGTGCACTTCATAAAAAAGAAAGTGGATATGGATTTTTCGGATGTGCATAGTGCTTATTTAATGCTTATCTTTTCTTAACAAGGAAACCTTCTCTTAACAAGGAAATTCCTACTGACATCACACAAGTCGGTACAACAAATTTTATCAGCAAAATTAAAATCTCTATTTAAAACATTTGCATGGGGTTTTCAACTTTGTACAATAAAACATCAAATGTTTCAGAAGGAAGTGAGGCCCGCTCAGAATCTGACAACAAAATTTAAATGTTTTTCTTAACTTCTGTGACTTGGTCACATCTGCAGGATATCTTCTGCAGCATCTCTTTTTTCCTACAAATCAGCTTGCTCCTCAAATAGAAACATAATGTGCCTCTTACATCTGTTAAGGAAGACAACAAGGAAGATTTTACTCAGATTTGTAAGACTATTTCACCTGGGTGTTGTCACCAGTTTTGATCTCAATTCTCAGGCTCTTTTCTACAGCAAATTCTGTTCCTTTTACATGTGACTGTTCAGTTGAATCATCACCACTTGTTCTGATGTTGGCTTCCCACCTTTCAGCAGCGAGATAGAAGGTATTATCTGGTAACTAAAGTTATCCACTGTGCATTTGCACTGTGGTAGATCTGAAGCTATTGGTTTCAAGGATCATATGATCTCTAGCTGTCCTACAGCTGATTCTAAGGTGAATCTTCCAAGTTCTTGGAAGGTCTTCCATACCTCTTTCNTTTTTTTTTTTTTTTAAGTAGTGTCTTCCTTTTAGTTACCTGGAATCCTTTTTCTCAGATATTGAGAAGAGCTGCAACTCTAAACCATTTTAACTAATTGTGTGGGTTTTTCTATTGTTTTCTCGTGCAATTAAATACTGTGATCCTTTCAATGAGAAACCAATGAGAAACCTCATTGCCAAGTTAGTCAATAAACTACTGCACTATAAAAGCAGTGAATACATTGTTTTACTAAATTTCTCCCTGGAATTAAGGATTTTTAGATACTTCTATGAAAACCACCATTTTGATATATTATAATCAAACTGAAAATTAATTGAAAGAACTTCCATGCTGCTGAAGACAAGCAGGACTTGGCATTCAGAGAGAGTGAGCACCACAGACATAGGAGTAGCCTGAAAACCAGACTCAAATTGCTACATAATAGCCATTATTTAATTCTATTATACTATACCTGATGTTTCATCATTTGGTTATTTTATATAATTGGGTTTCCTTTCTCTGTCAGTTAATTTTTTGTCTGCTTTTTATTATATTAATTGATGAATGAGTATTATGTTATTATGAATGTAATTTTCTGTTAATTATTTCTTTGTAACTGCTCTTCAGGAGTCACACTGCAAATGAGAAACAGGAATTTCATATTCAACAAGGTAAAATAGAAGTGCCACATTCTCCCCACAAGTAACATCATAACTTTACCCATTTAGCCTAACGTTACGATCAGATGATGTTTTCGCACATGAAGGATTATATTGCCTTGAGAGTATTTTCACATAAACATAGTTCAGTGGATTTCCAATGGCAAATTACACACAGGTAAGTACAGTATTTAAACTATTGTCCCATTAATTTGGTGATCAGCTATGGCCAGAATTTCTCCAGCTGTGAAACTCAGGAAAGCATCTACTGTAACAGCACTGACCATTCCCGCTTGTCATAAAGCACCAGAGGTTCTCCCGAGGTTTATGTATTTATACATTTCCCTCCTTTTGAACAAGAGGTGACATGAGCTAACTGTGGGCCATCTTCTACCCATGACCGGTGAAGTCCGCCTTTGTCTCCCTGGTGTTGGACTCCAAATTTAATCCACTGACAGAGACACTTTCTGAGATCCACAGGTTTAGAGTCAATTGGAGAAGTCATTATAATCCATTATGCTTAGTTTCTGCAAGACTGAAGAGGTTTCCCATTGTACTTGACTTTTCTATACTGGTTCATCAAGCCACTGCTCCCTCCAGAGGGACGTTGCTGAAGGATCTAGAATAGGTGGAACTTTTTGCTCCATGCAGATCTGCATACAAATGGTACCTACACAGGATTGGGAGGGAATATTTAGCACACAGAGTTTGCTTTGCAATGAACGTGGACTGGCATACACTTTCCTTGAACCCCACTTGGAGAAAGGAAGAATTTCAAAGCTCAGTTAGCAACTCAGAGGAGGTGATGTAATTTGTTTTGGTGATATTTCTCAGTTACCACATATTTAAGGCTGGCAGTTTTAAATGATTTGTGGTGAACAAATGGACTTTAATCAAACTTCCTTTTTAAAAAATAACAGAATCAGGTACAGCAAGTTGACAGAGAAAATATATAAGTTTAATTGGGGATAATACTCTGTGTATAATGCTGGCTGGAATACTTATTCACTTCATAGAAAGAAGAAATGTGCTTAATTGTTCAGCACAAAGAAAAGCTGCCAGAATTTTTTTTTATCANCATTTACAAAACGGGCTTTTAAAAAGATTCAGAATCTACAAAGAACACGAACTGATGGAGCTGGAGCCTCAGCTGTGCTGGGACAACCAAGAGGAAGACAAGCTTTTGAGGGAGGTGTTCAGCCCCCCCAAAATCCAACTGCAGAAGTCAACCCAGTTGCTGAACCAGTTGCTAAATGCAGAGCAGTGGGCTGCAGTCCTCTGCCCTCTTTCTAGGGAGTTGCATTGCTGGGTTCAGCTCAGAGGAAGGCTCCTCTTCCTCTCCTGCTTCCTTCTTGCTCTGAGTTGTACCTTGCCCTCCTTCTTGCCTGGGTTCCCACAACATTGCAGAGCCCCATCCCCTTGTCCCCTCACTGTCCCTAGCCTCCTTGACCCCTCCTTGGGATAGACTCAAAGACTTTTGGCAGGACACATCTGACAACAGGAGAGGAACATTTTCTAACTGAAGAACTGATGAGCTCTTTGGGATATTTCAAGTCTCTGAACAGACAAATTCAAAAGAAGACCTCTGCATACTATTATTTAAGACACTGTTGTGCAAAATGTAGATCCTCAGCCTCCCACTCCCCTTCCTCATCAGCTCCCCAATTCTGGAATTGCCTAAATTTCAGATGCTTCTCTCAGTAAAATTCCCCAGATACCAAAATGTCTATTGCTGGTCACACCCTGAATTGCATAATTGCTGACAGCACTGAGAAGTCAGGCACTGAATTCATGGCTGAATTTTGTCAAAATTTATAGCGTAAGCTTTTCCCTGGTGTTTAGCGGCACAGCACTGGGCTTTCTGAGCAAACACCGCCAGACAGTGCCTTACACAGAGCAGAGAGATAAGATGATGCTACACTCCTTCTTCTACTTGACCCCAGCAGTCAGGTCACTCAGCTAAGACTTGGGAAGATTTATCAGGAGGACTGAAGGAATTGTGATTTCTCCTACTCTGCAAAGAAATCCCTGTAGTATTAGCACCACCCAGTACAGCTTACTAGCATACTTGCTTCTACAATACATGATGCTGTTAGGGGCCAGATAGCCACCCCATTCACGTAGTCTGTATCTGACTCAATGGTGTAACGGGAATCCTTAATCCTGTTATGTCATGAACTTTCCAAGTAACTGCAGAGCATCAGAGCATAGGAAATAGTCCCTCTGGCTGACTTCAGCTCTCCTGTTGAGGCCCTGATACAGCTCTTTGCTTTAGGGGCCATAGTGCCTAAAATCCATGAGGATATAGACCACTTCTCACACTCCTGCTCTTTCTCTGGCCCGTGGTTTGCCATAAAATTAAATCAGTACAGCTTTAAACTAGGACTCTGAATTCAGTGGGTAGAAAGTGCCTGCCTGGGAGCTAGGTTCTCCAAGGTCTACGCCCTTTTGTGGGTCTAGGTCTCCCTTCCAGTGCATTTTTTGAAAATGATATTTCAATCTTAAATAATACACAGGTGCAGTTCAGGACTGAGAAATGGGGCTAAATCTCCTTCACTGCTTCTGGACAGCTGATTAGGCAGTAATTTGCACTTCTATTTTGCATTTTCATTGTATCATTTGCATTTGCACTCAGATTCTTTTAGCATCTGGTTACATGACATTTTTGAACATGTTGTCCATGCACCTTTTCACTCTGTAGATGAATTCCCAAGAATGATGTGCCAGGACAAAGGTTCGTGAAGATTGCCACACCAGGCTGGCTTCAGCAAGAAACCTTTGCTTTCTCTCTCCATTATCTTACCACATATCACCTTACAGGCATCTTTGCCATCAGTGCAGCTTCCTGACGATTTCAGACAGAAATGAGATTGAGAGATTAGGCCTCAAAGGGCTAATCTTCCATTCTATTATGCTAATTTATGTGAAGATAAATGTATTGAATGCCAAATTAACACAATGAGTTTTACACACAAACGCATGAAAATGAATGGAAGTATTTTACCTTTCACTTCCAGAGCTGCTGTTCAAGCTAAGCATGGGGCCCATCATGAGAGAAATATTTGCTGAGATGATACTGATGTTCTTAATTCACTTTGATTTATTGGAATCCTTCCTCTTGTTTCATGTAACCTTATCTCCCTCTGCCCTGCGTTTCGTCTCCTTTTGTCTGTATTTCTCAAGATTTCCCATCAGCAGCCAGATGGGTAGGTTCATTTGTACTATGAATGAGTTTCCAATGTTAGATTTATTTAGCTCTGTACTGCTGTATATTTGGTCTGATTGTTTCTTTTTTAAAATATGCTTTTAGTTTGGTTTTATTATCCAGTCCTTTGTGGTATATAATTATAGGTATTATAGATAAAATCACAAAATCATAGAAGCTTTAGTAGGAAGGGGCCTCCAAAGTTTGTGGTCCAACCTTCCACTCATAGCAGGAGTACCAGCAAGTAGATGAGGTCAGCTGTAACTTTGCCTAACACAGCATTGAAAACACCCCAGGACAGACTTCATAATGTCTCTGGATAACCTGCACTACCCTCCCAGAAGAACAGCTTCCCTTGATCTGCTGACCAAGATCCTCATGATGCATGTCAGTTTGAAGTTTGCTTTGTTTCCAATCAGAGTGCAGCAGCAGCTCAGGTTCAGCCTGGCATCAACCACCATGATTTGTCATAGAGCTAGTCACTTCACAGCAAAGTGGGAGGTTATTCCCCTAGATGCACTTACTAACCCACGTGGGTTTTTTCCTGGTGCAGTCAACTTTACTCAGTCGCTGGACTGAGAGGTCATGTCAGTCATTCCCCCTAGTTCAGTGCGGCCACACATTTGCTGAGGGTGCACTCTCTGTATAGGTTGCTGATGATACTAAGCAACATGTACCTCGGGATCAGCACCTGGCATACTCTCCCATTACTGATACAACAGGATCCACTGTGAGACCTCACCTTACCTCACCCAAGACAAGAGTCAAAGCCTAGCAAGGCAAATGGGCATGTCTTCAATGATTCTGCTAATGGCCCAGTGGTTGGGGTCCCCCTAGATATGATCAAGCTTTGATTTGTAGCTCCAAGCTGCTTGAGCACAGGCAGGAGCAGTTTCAAGCAATTATGCTCATGATCAAGCCATAGACAACAGTGTATAACACTTTTGGCCAGAAATTTAACTTCTCTGGGCTAAGGGCCAAATATTTAGTGACTAGAGGCACCTTGTGCCAAAACACGTCTTTACCTATTATAGAAGGTGATAGAACGAATATTACACTAGAGCTTGGCTATTCCTGAGTGAAGTGTGGAGTACGGTTAGATTAAATTTTGTTCATTACCAGCTAAAGTACCATGTTATGATCACCAGTGCCTGTAAGAGTTTTGCCACTCGATTAAAAGAGAACGCAACATTACAGCATAAATCAATAAGATAACAGATAACAGCATCAAATTTCAAAGTGTCCTTTTTCATTTATTTTTAAGAACAAGTTAGTTTTAATTCTTTATAGAATCATAGAATCATCTAGGTTGGAAGAAGATCATCAAGTCCAACCCTTAACCTAGCGCTGCCAAAACCACCACTAAGCACCACATCTACCCATCTTTCAAATACCTCCAGGGATGGTGACTCCACCACTTACCTGGGTGGCCTGTTCCAATGTTTAATAACCCTTTCAGTGAAGAAATTTTTCCCAATATCCAGTCTAAACCTCCTGTGATGCAAATTGAGGCCATTTCCTCTCGTCCTGTTTCTTGTTACTTGAGAAAAGAGACTGACCTCCACTTGGCTACAACCTCCTTTCAGGTAGTTGTAGAGACAAAGGATAAAGACATTTTCCTGGAAAGAAAGTCTTTTTTTTTTTTTGTATTGTGAAAAACTTCATTTACTGGGGACAGCCCTATGTTATGCTAGGGACTATCAGTTGCCTGTGTCACTTTGATATTCCCTACGCTTCAGCACATATGATTTGAAAAAGTGTCCAAGTTTAAAAGAATGAGGCTCTGCTTTTATGTGTGTGAATACATAAAGTAAGGTGAAATACATAAATATGTATCTGTTACCCATTTGCCATTAAAAAGAGTACACCATAGAGTGCAGCACCTCTACACAACATTGTACATCCCTGCTTGCATTGTGAATCCCATCTTGTCTGGCAATTGACCTTAATAATAACAGCCTTTTATATTCCACCATGGGGAAATAGAAGACAGAGGACGCTTGGTAGCAGGTTATCAACATGAGTCTTGTCAAAGCCACCTTGAATAACGGATACAGGGACAGTTCTGCGAGCAGTGATTTGTTGGGATGGGTCCATCTGGTGGCCAAAATTCAGCTATGTAAAAGTCTGGCAAAAAGATCTGCAAAAGAGAGTTAAATTCAAGAAGGAAATCTAACTGACAAAAGAGAGCATCCAGACCACATGCCAGAAGACCAACCTGGAGAAAGGAAAAAGGGAGTTGAACCCACCAAGCCCAGGATACTCTCCAAGGAAAGACTCACAGGAAGAATGAGGTCAGAATTGGAGCAGGGAGTGGGGAGTCTAGGAAAGGGGTCTGTAACTTCTCTAGCAGTTTTGTTGATGTTTTTTTATTAATAAAAGTGAATGTGTTTTGAGAGACTCTTCTGATAGTACTGTCTGCCTCATATATTTGGCACACAACCACTGGAAATTCTAATCAAGAATACAGAAATACCCAATTTAACACTGCCTTTAGGGTTGTGCATCCAAAAAGGGCAGAAACCTCCACATTCCAAAAACACCTTGGAAACCTGGACTACACAAAACTGACCTGACTTTTCCCAGGCCCACTTGGCTCATGAGTACGTGGGATTCAGCAATGATTCACAGAGCACTGGTATTCATCCAGAGCCAAGCTGCAACTCCTGCACATCATGTTCCCTGGATGGATACATGATCTACGCCAGTTAGTCAACAAACTGAAAGCATCATTCAGCTCATTGTTACACTGCAGCAAAGTTGGGTGAGGCTTCATGGACCTGTGCCAATTTACAGCCACCGCATTCTGGCCCCACTGAGATCACCAGGATGAAAGATTTTATTCTACTGCTTCAAATCAGGTTAAATGTTGGTTTATTTTCTTATTAGTAAGTTTAATTACAGTGAACACTTGGGCTTGAAGCCAGAAACTCTTAAAAAAATATTACTAAAATAGGATAGAGTGCCGCATCACCATCACAGGCAACCACAACCAGACTAAGATATATTCTCCCCTCTATACTGTCTTTTCTTAGAATATCATCTCAACTACTTCCTTGGTACTTTGGTGTGATGGTACTGATCGTAGTGTAGAACCACACCATGAAAAAGTACCAGATTTTTGTTTTACAGTAAGTTTATCCATGTAGGAATGGACATTTCTGAGAAGTTCATAGTTGCAGAACAAATCTTGGAAGATACACTGAGCTGCAGGTATTCCCAAGTCCTATCCTATGGAGCCATTCGTGCAGTAACGAAGTTGAAAACAGCTACGAGCCTCCCAAATTAGTTTTATCATAGAGAGAATGAGGTTGCTCAGAATGTTTTTATTGGGGTTTTCTTTTTCTGCTCTTATTTTGTACATTTCCTTTGGAACATCATCAACGAAGCTCCAAAATACTGCTTGTATGCTACATAAGGAAAAACTACTCTCCTCTCTGCATGTTTTATCCTATTCTTAAACCTTCAGTAACATTAAACTGTATCTACAGCATCCAGGTGTTTCCTGAAGCAACACACACCTGAGACAGATTTTGCCTGCCACAGGCTGTCACTTTTATATCTGCAATGGAGAGGAAAGTATTTTTCCTGATCTGAACATAGTACTACTTTGCGCAATGCTAAAATCTGTGCCCTGGAGAAGAAACAACTGTGATATAAACACCAAACTCGCTGCCAGTTGGCTCTGCCTCCTGAAACAACAAAAGCAAATCATCCCTTCCAATGTAATCTTCACCTCTGGAAGGGTGGAAAGAAAATAAAAAGGAGGTGAAGCTTTTTTCCCCCCTTGATAATCTTTTGCTTCTTCTGCTTTTTGTTCATATTTGTCCTAACAACAAAATTAATCAAGTTCCCTTTTCTTTAACAAAGAAAATGATGGGGTTTTTAACGAAGAAGAGAATTGTGAAATAAAATTTTGACTGCTAACTAGGTCTTCTTTAGTACAAAGGAGACACACGGCTAGTAGTGAATTTCAAATAAAAGCTCATTTGAAAAGAAATGGCATATTTTATTTGAGTTAAATAACCTTTATTTTTTGTTTGTTTTCAGGTAATTCATTTCCCCTTGTCTTTAGTAGGGAAAAACTTTTCTCATTGAAAAATCTATACACGTCATTTAGACCTGGCCAGTGACAGGCAGTGGTGGAACCAAGCAGAATAATGCCAACTTTGATCTGCAGGTGCTCAGGGTTTGACAGTTCCCAGGTCCCTTGCTGTAGCCTGGCAGGAGGTCTGGAAAACCTTGAAAGCCCCAAGCCCCAGATGATAGAGACAGGGCCAGAAATCCAGCCTGTTAATACCACAGCTACTGCTGAGCCCAGAAGAGCAGCTGACAGAAATCAGCCCCTTGGGACAATCTCGTTTTGAAAATATACTTCTTCACATACTGTGTTTTGGGTTTGGCAAATCTAAAACTCTCCAGGGAGAAACAATGGTTTTCCATAGACCTCTCCCAACTGGCTAGTACTTTTTAGCTATGACACAGCCATTGACATATGTGCCCAGAGAAGTTGTGGATGCCACATCCCTGGAAGTGTTTAAGGCCAGGCTGCATGGAGTTTTGAGCAACCTGCTCTAGTGGGACATGTCCCTGCCCATGGCAGGGGGGTTGGTCCCTTTCAACTCTAATCATTCTATGATTCTATCCTGGTCTTTTGCCACAAGCAGTGAGGAGAAGTCTGCTGCCTCTCTGCTCTTCTGCATCTTCGTGTTACAATTTCCACCCTTTGGGGCTTCTCTTATCAGGATATTTCCCCTACCTTAAGGAGGCTGAATACATAATATTTGCTCCAAAATAATGAATGCACATTAAACAGAAGTTAGTACTCTTCAGTGATGTTCAAAAGAAACTGAAGATTCACATCTGACATCTATAGCTTGAAAAACACTTTCAGGGAATCCTCAAAATAAGTTACCAAGAAGAAACTCTTTCTGAAGTCTTATTGCTGCCCACCCTTTTGATTTCAAAATAGTTTTAGAAGATATGGAAATGCCAGAAACGGATTTCACTGCAATTGTATCCCAAATACCTGTTGCAATGATGAACGTACTTGGTGTGAAATAGCCCGTGACGTGCAATGGTGGATACTAATCCGCTATATATTCATATATGCACCCTGTTTTCAGAAAACAACTTTTCTCCCAGCACTAGCTGGTCAGTCAGCCACAGGGCCTGTGTAAGGCGCTTTGGAATGTCTGTAAACAAAATTACATGCAAATTAACTCAATTTAAAACAAAAAAAGGAAGAAAGAAAGGAAGAAAATTACCACCAAGTCCTCAAAGCTTTTGTTTGGTAGAAGTCCAATGAAGTAATTGTTGCTCTATTTTCATCAGGTTGTCTGACAGGGTTCTCCCGGCAGTGTGAAGCTAGCTTTGAATGGGCTGTTTGAGGCAGTTTGCCAAAATTTGGCAAATTTAAATGCCACAGCAACCATTAGTCCAATTGTGAGTGTATAAGGTGAGCTCTGGAGGAATATAAAAAATTATGAATGTTTCTACAAACTCTTTTCTTGCATATTTTGGTTATGTCTTCCCTATTTGTTACGCTTGGATTTGACTCAAAGATTGGACTCTTCTTCCATGCTGTGCTCTTACCCCTCCTGCAGCATCCATGTGCTAACAAGTACCTTCTACCATGGTGCCATATCCTGAGGTAGAGCTGTAACATCACATATGCATGGTCATACTCAGAGCACTCTGCTTCTGGCTCCTGAGTCAGCCACATGGACAGAAAATGGGTGAGGTGAGCAGGCAAAACAATGCTTACAGCTGTATCAGAATCATCATCTTCTGTGCGGATGACGGTAACTGCTACGATGGTGTGTTCCACAAACACAGGAGAAAATTCCACTGAAACTTTCTAGCACAATATGTACTAATACGCATAGCTACAAGAAGACAGCATCACAGGGGTCTTCTGTTTTTTTCAATAGCATCTGACAATATTTTGTGGAAAATCAGCAGTAATTCCAAAGTTACTGGTGGACTTCACATAGTCAGCAAAATGAACAAGCTAAGGTCTTAAAAACCTTCCATCTGTATGGATTTGATGCTCCCTATCTTCCACTGGTGGAAAAGGCTTAGAAATTTCAAGATCTGTAATGTGATTTATCTTCTGCAAGAGTTGTTGGGGTATTCACTAGTCAACAACAATTTATTGTACTCCCATAGGGAAGAATAGAATTTGGAAAGAGATAAGAGAAGGATGATCTCAGAATGGGGCCTATTAGAAGATAAGGATCATGATTCCCCATCCTCCTCCTAGAAGATTTTATTCATACCTACATTTTGGATATAACTCACAGAATATGCATAAAATTAGGGCCAGTCTGATTGAAGGAGAGGAAGAGAGTTATATCCCTGGAGTAAAATTCAATATCTTTGACTTGTATAGCTTCATTGTACGTGGCAGTCCCAGCCGTCATTGATCCCAGCAGGAAGGGGAGGATGAGTATTTCAGAGCAAAAGGGGAAAGAAATCAAATCCAGATAGAACAAGATCACACATTTCAATTTGCATCTGTATCATCTTTGAAGTTGTGGTTGCAATTATTGAATGGAGATGACTGGAAATGTCTTTCATACCTAAATGTCTTGGTTGCACTGAGTTTCTCTTTTAGCATGTCAAATCAATTAGCTGGTGTTTGGACAATGCTTTGAAAAGAGGAAGCAAAATATTACATACACACACACACGCACATGTGTATCCCCACAACCTTCGGTGCAATTAGTATTTGTAAGAAATGCAAATCAATGTTTTAACTAGTAGAAGCAGTTATTTAAGACTGAAGTTACTTTGCAGATTTTATTACATTTTCTTAGCAGAATATCAAATCACTCAAAAAATTAAAAAAAAAACAACAAAAAACCAAAACAAACAAAACAAACAAACAAACAACAAAATCCCCAACCTAAAAAGAATTAGAGCAACATACTGAAAAATAGAAGATTTTAAGATTTTTCACTTTAAAGCAATTTTAAAACCATACAGGTACTAAACTAAATCTGCAGCTCACTATAGTCTTACAGGCATTGTAAAGTAATGCTTGTGTACCTTTCCACTGTATATTCCACTGATATATCAGGTTGCAAGTCTGGTAGTACCAAGGCAAGTGTCTCATTTTGCTTTATTTTTCATTTCATATGAAAAAATACATGCAGAGTGGATAATTATTAATCCATATCTCATCACAAGTCAAATGACAACATAAGAACTATGTAACAGCTCTTGATGACACCTACATAAATATCTCTTCTTTCCCTCTGTTTTCTCCTGTTTCATCACCATTCACACTGGCTGTGTAAGTAGCAGAATTTATCTAGATGTGAAGTATGGTGAAATTTAAAAAGAAGAATAAGATACTGCAGTTCCAGATTGCTACAAAGTGCCATATGATTCAAGAAGACTAGGCAGATCTTTGGAATCTGTTACATTTGTGGTGCTCTTGGTTGGCACACTTTAGTGTCTTCTACAGTGGGTTTGAACTGAACCTCCAGCTCTAGTGTTTTTTTCATAATGCTCCATCCACTGGGTTCTGTAAAGCTAGTCCTCTCAGTAGAAACACATATATAGAAGGAAATCATCTGTCTCTTCTGACAAAGCACTCTAGGTTGATAAACTCCATCTGGAGCACTGTGTCCAGTTCTGGGGCCCCCAGTTCAGGAGGGACAGGGAACTGCTGGAGATGGTACAGCAGGGGACCACCAAGATGATTAGAAGCCTGGAGCACCTCGCTTATGAGGAAAGGCCGAGGGACTTGGGTCTTTTTAGTCCATAGAAGAGAAGGCTAAGGGGGAATCTGATCAACACCTACAAATACTTGAAGAGTGGGTGTTGAGAGGAAAGGGCCAGTCTTTCTTCAGTGGTGCTCAGTGAGAGAACAAGAGGAAATGGACACAACATTGTACATATGAAGTTCCATCTAAACATGAGGAGGAACTTCTTTACTTTGAGGATGGCAGAGCACTGGAATAGGCTGCTCAGAGAGGTGGTGGTGGAGTCTCCATCTCTGAAGACATTCAAAACACACCTGGACAAGTTCCTGTGCAACCTGCTTTAGGAGGACCTGCTTTGTTGGGGGGGTTGGACTAGATGACCTCCAGAGGTCACTTCTAATCCCATATCATTCTGTGATTCTGTGAATGAAATTTAATAACTCAGATCTCAATCAGAAAAAAAATAATTATTATTACCTTGGAGTAATAATTGTGCATTTTGATTTGATGTCATAATGACAAATTGTACATGACATATGCAGACAGTGAGGGTGTGCCTATATTAGCTCTATAGTTTGGCTCAGGGGGACACTTCTGAAACGAACATCCCAATCCCCCCCCGCCCCAGCAACGACAACTGTAGTGTGTCAAGTCACACAGCAGTCTCAGAGAGCACACACTGTATACCCCTTAGATGAATCACTACCAGAAGTTGTGCTCCAGCTGTTAATGAGCTTCCAGTCTGTGGGACCAGGCTAGAGCTAGCCAGAAACAGCTCCCCAGCACAATGTATGTGTCTCATACAGCTGATCCTCAGCACCATTTCTCTGCTTATCAGTTCCTGCTAGGCACCACTGCTGGTTAATGCTAAGGTATTACTTTAGTTCTTCTCACTTTCCCATCCCCTTGCATGATACTGTTTTTACTAATTCATATTTTATTAATTTATATTTTCAAAGACCTTAGGATCCCCACTGGCGTCCCATGGCTTAACTGCATTATCTGCCAACACAGCCACACAAAACAAGAGCTTCTCCCCAGAGAGATTCTAACAAGATAAAAAGGAGACATGGGACGAGATGGAGATAGACTGTGAAATGACAGTGCAACGTGAGTCAAACTGGGCTGATCAGGGACAGAAGTCACCTTCTCAGTACTGGAATACAGATAGGTGGGGCAGATTAGGCCAAGAAAAGCTTCGAGAAAAAGACAAAATTGTGTTTGATGTGCCAGAGAAGTAACAGAGAAGAGGATAGAAAAAGAATTCAGACCTATCCTCTAGGAAAATGCTTTTTGCAGCAGTAGTCTAGATGGATACAGATGACCCAAAGCTAAAAAAAAACCAATGCTGTACCCAAATTACTGTCCTATTCCACATGACCTGAATTAAGGACAGTGGTGCTTTCAGCTGGAGAAGTCTTGCAACATAAAGGGACCTGTGAACACTCAAACAAAAAAGACTATGTAGTAGACAAGTGAAAGAGGATATTGATAGGGATGTTATCACCACAGTGAAGTGATTTAGAAGACATGAATCTAATGTACCAGCTGTTGCATTTACTTTTCCTCATTTCAACACAGCACTCATAAGTGAAGACACTGGGGAGCTGTCCTCTCCTGCCCAGAGCGGGAACATGTCCGGGTCTATTAGCAAGGGAAAACAAGAACCCTGATGACACTGACCAAGCCTGGGTTTCTTCTAGTGACCGAATCTCCCTTAAACTTGCAGCTCTTCACCCTAACCAAAGGAGACCTTCAGCAAAATGAGCATTCCTTCAAGTGCTCAGTATACTTCCAGGCTCCCACAAAAGAGCCTTAGTGAAAAGAAGAATCACAAATGAGCGCAAAGCACTCTACTGGGTAGAGCATTTCTTATTTTCAATGCACGTCAATGAGGAACCATATTATCGTGTTCACATTCAGCACAGGAAATGTTTTTCAAATGACAAGACAGTTGCCAAGAGGAAGTAACATCGTTCTCCATTTTGAATCCAGACACTATATGTGGTCTGCCTTTTACATCTGCAGGAAGAGGTCATCAGCCCTATCAAATAAGGTTTATCAGTTTGATTTTTGTTTTGTACTTTGTGGCAAGAACTTTCAAATTTAATTTATGAGATAAGGATAAGTTTGTCCTGTAGTTACAGCTGGGTATTGGGACCATGACTGGGTGCACACACTGTGTACTTATTTCCCTTAGTTACTAACATAGCCATTAGTTCCCTTGGTGGTCCCAGAGACTGAACTGAGACAAGGTGGTTGCCTGAGCTCCCAGTCAGCCTCATAGCAAAGCCCAGGCCGGAGGTGTTCAGGTGGGAATTTTGGGCAGGGACAGATATTTCATCAGATAGTTCCTGCTGTTCCTAGACCATATGACAGGTTCTACTTGTATGCTTCAATGTGTTAGCATCTAGGATGGAGAATCCGGACAGGTTGGGGACTCCTCTAAACAGCTCCTGCTGTAGAATTAACCACGGTGTCCACAGATATTTGTAAACAGTCAACAGAAAGCACTCCTGTACATGCAGAAAGGGTATTTTTTGTACACAGTCAAGATTGAATTTGTCAGTACCTTGCTACTGATGATCTGCTGGATCATGCTTGTAATGGAGTGATCAGATAGGACCACAGCCCAGCAGGATAACAAACTGAGTAGAAGAACATTTCAGGGAATCTCACTCTATCCATCTGAAGATGTCAGTGGAAGGACTCTCACAGCAGACATCCCTGTCACAATCTAGCCAGTGACTGGCCATCCTGTTCAACAGATTTGATTTCTCAGTTGAGTGTTAACCAAGTCTACTCCATCTTTGAGTGAAGCAATCATTCTGGCTGTTCCCACTCTCGTCCTGGCAGCTCCAGGGATTCACAGGAAGGACCGCTTTCCCTGGCCGTCTACTTTGGACAGTAAAGCTCTGCAAGATCTCTCTGCAATGTGGCAAAAAAAAAAAGGTCCACTTAAGGATAAAAGTTATCAGATGTGTTTCTTCTGCCTCATCCTTAGAAATTCATACTCTTGATTCTTTTAGGTACACAAAATGTGCCACCCTCTCAACTCACTGCCCTTAATCTCACAAAGATAACCATAGAAAGATATACATAGCTTGCAACTGAGCTTTCAGCCCAAGTTCTGTGTCTGGTCTGAGTTTTGGACAAATGTGATTATTTATTTTACTGATATTTGATAAGGGTATTTATCTACTTTCTGCATTCGTCCTGAATTAAAATGTTCAGTACTATGAAGCAAGTTTCACCCAGTTCCACCACAACAATTCAATGAAAAGCCCAATATAGAATTTCTTGGCCAAAGTCCAAGTAACATTATGCTGGTTTACATCACGACATTCTTCTATTGGACAAAGGATAATACATCAAGTCTAAAAATTAATTACTAATCCTGAATTTCCAGCTTTATCTGGAACACACTAAAGGTGTTTGTTGTACAAGTTCAGATCACTATGGATTGTTGTTCAAGTTAGATACAGATTCAATTAATTGACTGTATTGTACAGGGCATGGCTGCCTGAAGCAATATTGTAGCTAAACTAATGCAGTAAGGGCCAGTTTGCCTGTGGAATTTGCTTGTAAAAGAACAGCGTAAGAGGAATTCTTTTGTGAAGTTGTCTTTGCATGGGAGGATAAGGTTCACTGCACTTGTCCCTGCAGCAGTATTAAAGACTCCCAGTTCAAAAAGCTGTGCTTCTCCAAAGGTCTCACTAGCCCTCAGAGTCTGCAGAACATAAAGATTCCCAGAAATGTCCTGTCACCACACTTGTGATTACAGCAGTAGATTCACAGTTACTAGCTGTACATCTATCGCCACAGCAGTTCTCTCTCAGTAGTTCCAGTTATATGTTACAATGTCCAGCATAAGAAGCCACCAACCTTTAAAGTACTGGTGTCATTTATTTAAAAAAAAAAATAAAATAAAATACAAACCCAAATTTCTCTAATGCTAAGCTTTAAAGCAGAATTATATCTGAAATAAACAGTACATAAACCTGACATATATAGTACAGAAATACATCAATGACTGAATTCCTTCTGAAATTAGTTTCACATAACCTTTATTTCCACTGCCTAGTGTAAAAATTTTTTTTCATTGTTTTATTTGTATTTTAAAGGGTAGCTTCACAAAAATAAAACTGGCAATTAATGATGTGCTACATAATGTTTTTCTGGTATCTCTAGGTAGCGTATGTATCTCACCTTCCTGAGCGCTGTGCACCCAGTATAGAAGGTGAAAATTAATATACCTCTAGAATATCCATTCCTGTACCAGTTAATGTAAAGTCTCAAACATTCAAAAAAAAAATAAAATTAAAAAGAACCAGGATCTGGTAAAAATGAACCAACCAAACAAGACCTAAAGCTCTGTCCCGTGGAAAAGACAGGAACGATATCAACAAAACTGCCACTACCACCCATGTACTAAGGGAGTGTGTGCATACTTTTATAACAATACCACTAATCACTAGAACAGCCAGTTGACCAACAATACTGTAATTAATAACAGATGATCATACAAAACAGCTATCACAAGCAAACAAAATCTCCAGGGTGCTTAATACATGTAGTTTAGAAAGAAGCTTTAGGATAATTACTAATGTGCCACAGTTTTTTCATCATTACTTTTTTTAACACTTAAAAGATGCTAAGTACTAAGCCAAATTAAAACCCAAGAAAACAGTGACCTGATTTTTCATATTGCATTTCTATAGGAAGAAATTTTCCTACCTTAAAGGACTGCTCTACATTTTAAATAAAAAACTGTGCATTCTACAATGTGATAAAAACATGTTTTCATAGCTTTTCACAAATGAAGAAAAGATCTGCCCAAACAGCAGGTTAGAAAGGAATTCCCACTGGATTTAAATTAGCAGCAGATTCAAAACACAAAGTCTGTTCGAATTCTCATGTTTTCCCCATGGGTGCTATCTCCACCGGGCCATGCTTTATTCTATTGTCCTTATGTTACTGTCATCTCTGGTTTGGACCAGAAATTTCATCCTGAAAACAAGCACCTTTTCCCCCAAAAAGACTTCTTCATATTCATCTGTGCCCACACACATAGGGGGAAAAAAAAGGAAAGTAATACTGACTTTATTGATTTCACATTGCAAAGCAATTTCCTCAGAAAAATCTGACTAGTTCCTAGAATTAGTTCACAGCAGGTGACAAAATGGCATCATCGCCATTAACTCAGGGTCTTCCTCTGGGCTTAGCAAGCAGCCTGGAAGAAAGTACACCCTTTTATAACTTAGCTATAAATCATCAAGACAGGCAGCTTAGTAATTGTTTACAGCTGATCACAGAAACTAGCTATTGCTCTGAAGAATCAGCAATCTAGTTTTACTAGAAAAACAAGAAAAAAGTTGGATTTTTTTCTACATATAAGACATATGCTGTGACTCTGTGACTTTACTACAGTTTCATGCTGGTGTAACTGTTTATCTCAGATAGCTGACAGTGGCATCAAACCAGTATACTCAAATAAGGAATATCCTTATGGAAAAGAAGCCAGTAAGTATGGGAGAAATTATACATCTGCTTATAATGCATCAGCAAGGTAAACAGTGGCATTCAGCAGGTAAGGGTTCCTGGTAACTGACGAGAAATCCCGTGATTATTTTTTAGAGTCAGATTTTATTATGGATATAGAGGTAGAAGAAGGGAAGGGAGGTCCTCTTTCATTTTGTGCACCAGGACACAATATCTTCTCATCACGGATGGTCACTTCCAGGCCAGAGTGTGGTCACTGTCATTCTGGCAGTTGTAATGGAAGATGGCAGAGCATCACTGAATTTGAAACAGACAGCCTTGCTTATGGCACAATTCAAAGCACCTCTCAGGCCCTGATGGTCAGATGTCCCTGTGTGGTTTTCATCTTCCTATTCCTCCAGCCCAAAGGCATTCATCCTCATGCTTTCCACACCTTCATGGTCCATCGATATTTATCACAAGTAAAGGTTCAGAAGTGTTGGCCTGGGCAGTGCTCTTAGCTATCGCACTTCCTTCTCATTGTGGAAACTACGAAATAAGCTCAGGAGCCAAAATATAAACTTTCAGGGTCTCAATAGCTTCACCAACTCTCACCTTCTTTCCAAACACAAGTGGAGATCCTGTGCCAAAAGTCCTTTTTTTCGGCACAGAATGCCATTTAAGGTAGGAAGGAAGCACAGAAGGGTACCCACACTATTAATATATATTGCTGAAGAAAAGGATGTGAGATGAACAGGCTGAAGACACAAACATCTCAGAAGTTCTAGGTAAGATGTTAAACACTAAAGTCTCTTCCAACTCTAACCATTCTATGATTCTATGTGAGTCCTTTCCTCATCCTTGCTCTGTAGTCCATCACTTTTCAGTGCTCTGTCAGCTTGAATAAGAGTCACACAGTTCCTTCTGTGTCCCTAGGAAAATTTTCTCCTCCCCACCCATTTGGCCCAAAAGATTGCTCCATCTCCTGAACAGTTCTCCCTACTCTAGCCAGGCTAAGGCAAATTGGAAATAGGAAATCCCACCACTGCAGCTGAAACTGTTTTCATCAGAGCATGGTATCTGCACAGTGGGCTGCAAAACAGCACATGAAACAGCTACAGCAAACCTGGTAATACCTTCTTTGTAACAGCATCTTTAAGTAATTTTAAAAGACAGTAGCCAACTACTTCGGTAGTAACAGTTCATTACAGAGATCGAGATCATTTCATATTTTACATGATGATGGAGCTCAGAGATGTTACCCATTTGCAGTGATTTAGAAGTTGGTAGGCACCAACAGACACCACTTAGGTGTGCATGTTCAGGCTTGTGGATACAAACCAATTTGGTTAAAGCTTGTATTTAAGAAAAGAGAATTACTTAAGTCACACAATTTCATTGTAGTTTGAGCTAGGTACACAGACAACTGCTACTTCTCAGCTGACCTGTAGCAACTTGTTTAGAGCATGGTAACTTGATCATGCACCTAGGTTTTCACACAGCATAAGAACTATGCAAAGTCTTGTAATCCTTGCTGATATAAATGTAAGGAAAAACTACAGAAGTCACTAACACTAACATTCAGGAGATGTACTGACTTTTTACTCACTCTCCCATTGTTCCCCAAGCAGGAGCCTTGCAATGACTACATCAGGATGAAATTAGAAATTTGGAAATCGTACAGTGAGCTTCTCGGGGAAAAAAATGAGATGACGAGAGAGGTGGATTAGATCCAATGCTATTAGACAGTAAAATACGATCTACAAACATATAGCCCTGTAAAATAAACATTGAGAGTGTCTGCAAATATATGTAGCAAATTAGACCCGTTGGCTAAGCACTGGAGGAAGTTTAATACAGAAAAACTATTCTTTCAGAAGTCAGGTTTAAGTAGACAGATACAACTAGCTAAAAATGCAGTTACACAAGATAAAAATGAATAGAAAAAACTCCACTACTATTCACTCAGATGGGCTCCGCAGAGCTGAAAAGATGCCCATTTCAGAGGCTGTCTGAGTGCTGTCAAGGTAAAGAGCATGCTGTGTCCTAGAACAGATCCCATTGTTCCTCGCTTCCTACCGCTTCCCAGATGTTCCCCAGACTCCCTCTTGGCATGCTCCAAGGCAGCATTCGCTATCTGCATTTCATCTCATGCAGCCTTGGTGAGCACCATCCCAGGTAGCCCTTCTCGCTCTGCCTCCTGCCCAGCTCATCCTGATGACCCAGCTAGAAGGGGAGAGGGCTCCGAACTCAGATCATCTATAGGAAATATAAAGGTGGGTGTCTCAGGTAGAGGCAGCACTGTGTTAGTAGAATAATATTGCTCGTGATAAATAAGCTGGTAGGTAAAATCGTAGGATCTTTAGGTTGGCAAAGACTTTTAAGATCTATTCCAACCGTAAACCTAACACTGTCAAGTCCCAGTAAACAATGTCCATAAGCACCATGTCCACACATCTTTTAAATACCTCCAGGGATTATGACTCCACCACTACCCTGGGCAGCCTATTTCAATACTGGAGAACTCTTTCAGTGAAGAAACATTTCCTAATATCCGATCTAAACCTCCCCCGATGCAACTTGAGGCCATTTCCTCTCATTCTATCACTTGTTACTTGGGAGCAGAGACTGATCCTCACTTTGCTACAACCTTCTTTCAGGCAGTTGTAAAGCGTGATAAGGTCTTGTCTCAGCCTCCTTTCCTCTAGGCTGAAAAAACCCAGTTCCCTCAGCCACGCTTCATAAGGCTTGTGCTCTAGAACCTTCACCAGCATCATTGCCATTCTCCGGACTTGCTCTAGCACCTCAGTATCTTTCTTGTAGTGAGGCACCAAAAATTGAACACAGTGCTCCAGGTGTGGCCTCACCAGTGCTGAGTACAGAGGTACAATCACTTCCCTAGTCCTGTTCACCACCCTATTCCCAATACAGGCCAGGATGCTGTTGCCTTCTTGTCCCCCTGGCCACACTTCCAGCTCATATTCTGCCAGTTGTTGACCAACACCCCAGGTCCTTTTCTGTGAGGCAGCTTTCCAGCCACTCTTCACTGCATGGAGTTGTTGTGACCAAAGTGTAGGACCCAAAGTTTGGCCTTCTTGAATCTCATACTATTGGCCTCAGCCCACAGATCCATCCTGTCCTTTCTAGAGACATCTTACCCTCAAACAACAAGTTATCAAATGGACCAGTCATATTTTAACAGAAAAGATAATTATTACCTGGTACAACATACCAAGGTTACTGGGGAATCCTCCCTATGTGGGAATTTCTAAAATCTCGGGGTTTGTAAGGAGCAGGCTAGAATTCAAAGGAGAATTCAGAGTGTGCCTGAACTCTGCTATCCTGGTTGGTTCTTGTGGGCCTTCCTGGCAGCAAATCCAAGAAGCTGCTTAATGTATTAATGGCAGAAGCTTCAAGAATGTGGTTGGAGGGCAGTGTCAGAAGAGCAGAAGTGCAGTCTAGAAAAGTCAAGACACACCCAGTAGAAAGGCAGGTGGATTCGGGCTAGCTGCTGACAGGTGGAGTGGCTTGCAGAAATATTCCTTTGACCCCCTGATCTCCACCCAAAACTTCAACCCTTTAATTCACTTCTTCCAGCTGCTCACATCACTCTGGCATTTGAGATAAAGTTTTTGCTTTTATAGGGACATCACTAAGTTATCCTCCTCCCCTCCCTTCCTAGTTTTCCCTTTCTTCTTTTTTATATTTAAAGATCCGCTTTGAGATTTTGTTTTCTCCAAGACAATCTTCTACTTCATCTGGCTGTGCCGTTTGACTAAACTTCAAAATGAAACACACCAGGCTGGAAATTACTTCCAGGCTCTCCGAGAATCAGGTGGCTCCAGTGCGTTCAGGGGACTCTGGCTAGGACTGAGTCAGCAGAAGCACCCATGTTTCATCCTGGGGGGAAGTGCAGCTGCAAAGCAGAACACAAAAACAAAACCACCAACAATAAGAGCTTCCATGTCAGCCAGCTGAGTAATGGGAACACTTCCACAGCACACAGGACACTGTCCATTTAAAGTGTCCAAGAAATGTGATATTCAACAGGTCTCCCTATCTATCGTACAATACTGTTGCTGCTTGATGTTTTTTAAAAGAAAAATGAGTAGAGTTTAGCTGTTAGAATTAAAAAGAGGTCCTTAGAATTGTGGGAATATTGTAACATTTCCTCTGGTTTCACAGAGACCCTGAGAACCAACCTTAGAAATGTATAAGCAACTCCTTTTTTTCTCAGTTAAACTTAACTCAGACACCTCCCTGACTCTGTTATGAATT
This sequence comes from Thinocorus orbignyianus, assembly GCA_013400375.1. Classification (NCBI taxonomy): domain Eukaryota; kingdom Metazoa; phylum Chordata; class Aves; order Ciconiiformes; family Thinocoridae; genus Thinocorus; species Thinocorus orbignyianus. Next base: position 874,254 of record VXBW01006080.1, on the reverse strand, counting down.
TTTCTGTCATTATGGGTAATCTTGTCATGAAGATCAACAGAAGTGAACAACATTTAGTCTTGGTGCCTTGACCAGATGTAGCTGGGATGAAACTTTTCTTTTCTTTCACCCATTTCTGCCACTCAGCTTGTCAGCAGAAATATTATTACCAAGAGAGACAGACTTGCCACAAGACAGTTCCTGCCCCTGAAGATTTCAAACAGTATTTAAAAGTCCCTCTGAACTAAATCCATACTGCAGTGTAAATAGCCTGACTTTTTGGACAAAGGCTCAAACTTTCTTCTTTGTCCCCACTTCTTGCTGGGGGAATCTGACTGCCTTTTTCTGTTTTTTGAGGATTTTTTTTTT
>VXBW01006080.1:832563-873861 GCA_013400375.1 Thinocorus orbignyianus | reverse complement strand
TTTTTTTTTTTTTTTTTTTTTTTTTGAGAAATGTGTATGCCCAGCTGTATGTTTCTTTCCAGAAACAGAGTAACTCTGCTGAGATATCCTCCCGTCCTGCCTCTGTTCTTGATCTTCACAAAGCTGACCAGGCAGCCCATCCCCAAGTACAGATTCACCTGGGACCACTGCATGGACCAATACTTCATTCTCCAATGGCAGTAGTCAGTAAATGCTTGTAAAAATAAAATCATTTTTCCTTTAGAACCTCTGAAAGCTCCAGGACCTACTGACCAGACCAAAATTTTATATCTTATTTCATTATTTCTCCTATGAGAAAAAATTACTGTTATGATCATTATAATTCCTGTAATTCCTAGTGAAGATCACCAGTAAGTCAGTGAAACTCATGAATAAATATGTATTAATAAAATCATTGCACTAGACAGGCTGTTGTCATGCTCTGTCCAGATAAAAGAGAGATTTCTGTGTCTATCAATTCACAAAAAAAAAAAGTTTGGTTCACCTGAGCTGAAATAATAAAGTACAGAGCCACTGCAATGACAAGAATTAAAAACAGTAGATTCAAAGGACTTAGTACTGCAAGTGTTTTCACTATCCTGGGAAATACTAAAAACAAAGTAATTTCTTAATGCATAAGATGTTTTAGTGTGCAATTAGCAAAACTAAAATTTATTGACTGTCATAGGACTATCTGCTACTCTGCATGTTCAGTGCAGTAAAACTGAAAATATTTCAAACTCTTTCAAAAGAGGATTACATTCCTTTGTCATGTCTTTCAATGAGAATATTGAATTATTTACCATTCACACTGTATCTTTACATTGGTAGGAGAATAATATCACATATTCAGGCCCCTTTGAATTTTATTTGTCCCTAAAATCCATTGATATCACTTTCTTTGGTTATAGTGACAGAAATGTACAATAAATTACTTGGTTGTAAAAATCAAGCAAGTTAGCCTACCACATAAGTTTGAAGTTCATGAGAAAAAAACCAGGCTGCAGCACAAATGTTTGTTCAGCTCCCATGGTTTTTAAAAACATTGACCTAAAAATGAGGCGTTTGCACTGGAAACGGCAGCCAAACCCCACAACAGAACACAGCATCCGTAGCGGTCGGACCGCGTATTGCTTTCTTGCGAGGTCATAACTGCAGGCTGAGGGAGCCAACATCTGTGAGGCTAGATAGAAACACAAACGGCTTTGGCATATTTTAGGAAGAGAGAGACATCTCCTGGACAAACTGTAAATTTGCTCTTCACTCTCCTGTATACTTAATAACACATGAAGAAAGTTGCAATTATCTGCAACATAGTTGTGTGTTAAATAAGAGTTCTTCCTATTCCACATTTTATTAAGTTAAATGAATTTAAAAGTACTGTGTCATTGATATCAAGGAGAAAATAATGGCATGTCTATGAAGAAAAGAAAAATGAGTTTTAAGAGCATGGCCCTAGTGTCCAGTAATAAGACAAGCAATTAAACTGTGCTTTTTTTCTAAACCTTTACTTGATAAATTAATTTCACTACCTAAACTTCAAAATCCTCTTATGGCTCTGTAACTTTTTGGATTACTAGCCATATCATATAGCTGTTGCTTAGAGGCAAGTTAGTTTCTTCTTTTATTCAGGGCAAAACTTACCTTGCCATATTATAAAGAAAGCCATTGCTTCTCATCTTCCCAGCACCTTCCCAGTTTCATGAGATGCAGAAAAAGAATAGGAAATATATTACTATGTTTTCTACCAGTAGCAATTCCAAAGGTGATATGTGAAGTGTTATCTAGGTGGTTCCTTAAGTAGTATCAGATTGCCTGGGTGTGAAGTCCCTGACTATTGCTCTTTCAGGAGACAAACAGTCAATGTATTTTATTTATGGCATATTTTTGTTCCTCACAAAGAATTTATAGCTAAATTCTCAGTGGCATGGAAGCTAAATCACACAATGGATACATTGTTCTGTGTTATCCAGTTTTCACTAGGTATTTTATTTCCTGGTGTTATGTGAAGATAAAAAACAAAATAAGCTTTCTAAATTTATCAGCAATTCCTCTCAAAGGGAAAGAGAACTGGTAGACTTTCCATTGCACAATGAACAAATAGCGTCTACCGTGACTGACTGACCCAAGGATCATGTATGGATCCTTGGAAGGAAACCCTAGATCCATGAGCTTTCTGAATTGCCTTGTCTCATGGCCACATTACTGCAAAATATGAAGGAAATATTCGCATTGGGTCTAGAGACAACCAAGGAGCAATAGTGAGAAGTTATATGGCATTTCCAGAGATTTATACAGGGGAAAATAAGCAGTCACAGACAGATGGACAATTAATGGAAAGTTATTGCTGATCAATTGTGAGCACTAAGGACTTGCATCCAGATTCCCTCAATGGGAATTTCCTGCAAGTAAGGATCCTCAAAATTCTAGTTACCATTGTAGGCAAGGGAGACAGAGAGGTGATTCAGCCTACCTATGTACTGACTTGTCTCCCTGAGGTGCACCAATGTGTGAAATCATCCTCCATTGACACCACCTTGCTAGGGTGACTAAGGATGCATCTTGGGAATCCTCTCTCTGCATTGAGATACTCCAGTTCAGTATCTAAATCAAAGTGTGATAAATTTCAGCTTTTGCAGTCAGTCCAGAAACAAAAGCATAGAAAATGCAGTGGCAAGAATAGCTGCAGACAAGAAGCTACTGCTTGGAGGTTTAGGCTGATCTCAGCGTTTATGTATATCACCAGGTAATACCATTCCTTTGCCTCAAAAAGCATTCCCTAAAGCAAATGATAGGTAAAACCATGATTAGACTAATGTATTGTTATTCATACCACTCATCAGACCTGTTTGAATCTGGATTCTAGACACTTAACACATGAAAATGTTTGAGGTGAGTTCACAATAATCAGAGTAAGTTCTTAAGCAACAGCTTATTTTCCCATGTGCTTTCAAATGTGTGTGCACTCTCAGATTGCTTTGAAATTTTCCGTATCTCATCAAAGCCCAAATTAGGCTTCACAGGCTTGATTTGTTACCATTTTTTCAATGAGTTTCCAAGATATATTAGCCTCTCAATGCACTGGATATCAGTTTCGTACTTATGAGTCAGGCTTCTCCGGTTTAATCACCCACTAAGCTTTGATCTCGTCACTTACTGCCACCCAGCAAAAGAAATATTCAAAAGGTCACAAATGTTATAGGTTGCAAAAGATTACTTTCCCTTGATACAAATTGATGCGACAGAACCAAGGCAGAGGAGACTGTTTTTGAGGCAGTGTGTTACAGCCTCTGAAAATAATATCCATGCAATTCCTATTCTGCCCATATCAGCAACCTTACAAATTCTTCTGTTGGATACACCCAACCTCATACACCCAAGCAAGGGTCTTAGGCTATTCCCTGCTACCTGATTGTGATCCAAACTCCCGAAAAACCAATTTCTTCCAGTCCTATATGCAAGAGCCAGCTTCAGCATGACCAGGCCGTGCTAAGGAACACAGATGAGACACAAAATCCTTTTAAGAAGTTCGTGGTCCCATGGACTCAGTTACCTTTCTGCCATTACTGAACAGGCAATGGGGATTTTACCCAGAATGACAGAATGGTTGAGGTTGGAAGGACCTCTGCGTTTCATCTAGTCCAACCATCTGCTCAAGTAGGGCCACCATGTCCAGGTGGCTTTTGAGTTTCTCCAAGGATGGAGACTCCACAAGTTCCATTTATTTATTTTGAAATTAGAGATTATTTTAGTGAAGACTGTTTCAACGTTTCTGGCCCCAGGAACATCTGTAGCAGCACAGCTGGGAGGTGCTTAATTGGAACAGGGAAAGAAAAAATGGGCAGAAATTTGTAGCTAGTAAGCTGGAAGTTTTAAAGCTGGGTTTGTCTTCAGGGTGTTAATTAGCAACAACAAACCCATCCTCTGTCCAGGTACAGAGGTGGAGTTACGCAGAAAAGAATGTTTATCTAGGAGCCTACCGCATGCATTCAGCCTGTCGCTACTGCAGGCTGCGAACCTGAAGTGTTTTTAGAGATAAAACAGATGGGAGCAGCCTGGGAGGGGTGGAGCCAAACTCAGGAGGGACTATCCTTTGGATGCAGTGGCTGGAATGAAATCTTTCCTTTGGCACGCCTTAGCTCTTCTTCCCCATCATTCTCCCTCACAGTCTTCCCGGAAAGACAAGGACTTGGAAAGGAAAGAGAAAGCCTGAGGCAGAGGCAGGGAGCAGGAGCAGGGTATCTCAGCATCCAGTCCTAACCTTTCCTCCCCTCTTTGTTGCTGATGCCATCAAAAAGACTGGTTGCCCTTGAAGCCTCCATCATGTAGAACATGAAGCAAGAAGGACTGCTCCTCCTATGAATTGCAGTAAATTCTTTTGACCCTTCCTCCTCATCCAGTTTTTCACAGCTTTCCAATATATGCCCTTTCAACACAATTAACATCATTTTCATACCAAGAGAAAGGTACATCTGTCTTTGACACACAAAGCATCCAGTAGGTTTATATATATTATATCAGGGGAAATACCCAAAAGACTGATTCCAAGAGTGGGCAGATCTGAGGACATCCAGCAGCACAATTTAGTGTAACTCTCCCTTTTCCATTTTTCATGAGCTTGACATCATGACCTGGCAGAGTATGAGACAGCATGAAGAAGTATAAGGCCAGTGTAACTCCTGGTTAAGTGACATGACACCTGTTAATGAGTCCAGGAGATAACTGGGTCATCAGGCTTGGATTCTGCCAAATTTTCCAGGTCTGACACTTCTTCTACCATGCACAGGTTGATTGCTGGCTTCCCAAATACATTTGATCTTTGTGGGTATTCCTTTATTATTAGAGCACGTGCCATAGTTTAGTCAGACTAGCAGTAAGAGAGACCTCTTTGTGGGCACAGTAATATATTTATCCTACAGGACAGAGAGAGCACTACCTACCACCTAGATCTTCTTGCCATCCACTTTAGCACACCTCCAACCCTTCCCAAAACCATGATCCATCTTTCTCCAGTGCTCCTTTTCCTCCTATTGTAGAGCTCCTCATTCACAATACTTCTGCCACAGTTCTCCACTGTTCTCACTGTTCCCCAGCCCAATCAACAAATTAAAATAGAGGTCCCAGATACTGCTCACTTCTTACCCCTCTTCCAAGGACATCAGTCTTTTTAGATCTGTTCAGTTGTAACAGTCCTGATAGCAGTTTTGCAAACTGCAGTGATTGCTGGTTTGGGTTTTGTTCCCTAGAAGAACAGAAATGCAAAGGAAATAGTAATGATACATGGTGTTTGCTTTCTCGCATAACCATTTATCATTTGCACTTTATGACCTTTTTGATTAATGTTTTATTCTGCTTGGCTTGTAAGAAGTTGCAGCAGTTTCCAGATTTTATATCTCTATATGCCATTAAATGTCATGCTGGCTTTCCACTTCTGGGCCTGATAATGATGGATTATGGTAACAAGGCCTCAGAGTAAATTAATGCATTGGCCATATTGGGTTGTAATTCTTAATAGGCCTGTAAATGGATCAACCTTTTTTTTTTCTTTTCAGGACTTTATAGGTGACAGGATAATTTTAAACATTATGTAGTCTATGGGATAGTATGCATGTCAGTTTGAAAAGCCATTATGCTGGGTGCAACATTTTTCAGAACTCCTGGTTCTGAATAGTCAAACATTTTTCTCTTCTTCTCTCTGGGAAGATACAATGAAAACTTGTTGTGTGTTCCCAGAAAGAATATATACAGAGAACACCACACAAAGTTCAGGGATTTTATTTCTGCCATAGTTTTCTCATTAGCACCCATTGTAGACACACCTAAAGCTTGGTGTGGTTTCATTAGGCTTGGCCAGACAAGGACAAGAGCAATCCTAGTAAGCCATGCTTGCTTCCACCACCCAGTGAGAGGTGGACTGTATAGGACGGTGCCTGTTTTTGCAGGCAGAGGTGGGTAGTACTCCAAAGAGACTGCCATCATTTCTGTCACCCACCCAGCAGGAACAGCAACAGCTCTCAGACACCCACAACCCCTGGCAGGAGAGACAGAGGCCCAGCCCCCTGTCCTTGCAAAATTCAGGATTCTGAAGCCAGCTTCCTTCTCCCCATAGACAAGCCCTGACTCACCATGTATAATTGAAACCATTCTAAGGAGTACAGTGTTGCAATAAGAAGTAGCATGAAACATTTTAGCAGTCACACTGAATGCACTTTTCTGAAGCGGTCCTTCCAGTCATTTTGCAAGGGCGTTTGCTCTAACTGAGGTGATTCTTGAGGCCTGATTGCACCCAAGGAAACAGGTTTGGACATTTGGCTTATTCATTTCATTTTTGTGAAAAAATGCTTGTCCTGGTTTCAGCTGGGACAGAGTTAATTTCCTTTCTAATGGTTGCTATGTTTCAGATCTGGTGTGAGAGGAGGTCAATAATGCATATTGATTTAGTTATTGCCAGGTGTTGCTTATATTTTCTGAGGACTTTTCTCAGCTTTCCATAGAAGCTGAGAAGGAGCATAGACAGAACGATGGAATGGCCAATGGAATATTCTGTAACACAGATGTTGTTCTCAGTACATAAACAAGATTGGCTGGGGGGTGTACTTGTGATCTCTGCTTGGGAAGGTACCAATTCACCAAGTGGTGAAAGTGACTTGTGTCGCCATTATTATTATTATTATTATTATTATTATTATTATTATTATTCCTTTATGTTATTATTTTATTAAGCTGTCTTCATCTACACCTGAGGATATTTTTTTTCTTTTCCCTTCCCCCTTCCCTTCTCCCTGCCTTGCTGGGGGAAGGGGGACAACTCCATGAGTGACTGAGTGGTTCTAGCTGCCAGCTGGGGTTAAACCATGACAATGGTGTAGCACACATCATAGAAAGAGCATATCCCTTTCAAATCTGCTTTTCAGTATACCACTTAGCTGAGAAAGTACTTTGCAGGAAAATATTTGTTGAGGCCTCGTACTTTCCGTCTAGGACCTACAAAATCCCACTAAAGCCGATGTCATTCTGAATTGACAAAAGGTGTGTTCAGTCATGCAGCTGGAGTCTCAACACTGAAGTCTTCCCATCACTGGCTAAATCTGTGAACTGGCTGCTTTAATTCCCCCTCATTGCAGTGGAATCTGCTTTGCAGGCTCCTAGGCTGCACATCTTTTCAAATTGCTCTTCTTTGCTTAGTGTTAGATAAAAAGGATCGAGAGCAATGGAAACCACAAAGGCATATTGCCCAAATCTTTTTCCAAGCATGACCTGAGAATCTGACAGGGTTTTGATAGATGTCAACCTCTCTTATTAGTTGCATACTTAGAGAAACTGAAATAACAGTTCTCTACTTACAAAATGTTCTTAGTGAACAGCATAAAACAGTGTCCATATCTGTGTTTCAACAGCCTCATGCTCCTGAAGCAAGATGTCAGCCAGTGGTTCTCTGTAGTGTTCCTCCAATGTCAGTGTCAACTGGCTATTTCAAAGCTGTGGGCTCGCACTTCCCCAGCTGGTGTGCCACAGGCAATTTTGAATTTCAGGTACAACGCATCAAGAGCTTACTTCTGAAGATGAAAAATCTTAGTTATTTCCTCTAACTTAACAGCACCTTGGAGGAGGGGTTTCTGGATACTCTTGAAAAAACATACATAAAACCATGTGATGAAATATGGGAGACCAAATGCAATAGAAAGACAAAAAAAGCAGCAATCACAATCTTTAATTTGATATACAGAAACAATGCCAGACAATAAATCACCAGGAGTAGGAAATAAGAAGATATTTCTTTATGCACATTTGATGTGTTCCCATATATACTTATCTCTTTTCTTATATATATGAAAGGGATCTGTGAATCCCAAGTCATGAAATAACCAAGACTATAGTAGTTATAAAAGTAGACACTGGGGATCACACTGCAGCATTGCACTCGTTTCTATGCTGTGCTCCCCAGTGCTCCAGGCTTTTGACTGGCTCTCTAGTTCAGTTAAACGCTATATCCACACTTAGCCAAAGCAAATAAATCAAGCTGGGCCCAAGCTGCCTGCACAGAACCAGCTAGAAGTCTCTTGAAGGTGTTCCCTTGTGGGCTTTTTCTGCACTGTCTTTGTGCCAGGATATAAAGTGCTACTGGGTAGATCACCTGCATTTCATGGCACTGCACCTGAGGACATACATCCTGCAGACCACACTTGAATCTGCTCAACACCAATTTATCTCTTTTAATCCGTGGCAAATTAAGCCAAAGACTGGATAAACTGTCTGTTGATAATCATATCTCAGCAGTGTGGCAAAATGCGATTGCATCTTCACTATTGATAGCCACCAGGGACAGAGAGAGAGCTATTTAGTGGGACTGGGTTCCAAAAATGTTGATACTTGATAGCAACAATCTTATCGCTTACTTTCCAATGTCAATTTTTTTTTTATATATATATAAAAGAAAAAAAAAACAACAACAAAACCATATATTTGAATCCATGGTAGGCTGTCTTTTTCAAGGTTATTGAATATAAAGAAGCACATACTGAATCTCAGATGTAATCTAGCTCTAGCCTAGGCCCTAGTCTTTTGAAAAATCAAATGTTTTTGAGATGAGAAATGCCACTTTCTACCAGAGCATGAAACTGCAGGTTTGACTCCTTGATAATATGTGACTGTCCAGGTGTGTCAACATTTCCCCTCTGCCGGAGGCAGGACCTACCTATTCTCTGTATTGCAGCTGCCAGAGTCTCTTGCCTAGAAAATAATACATGTCATATCTGATTTAGTTGACATTCGCAATTACATCTCTGCTTCACTGTTTTGGATAGGCAACAGGATAGCATTGAACAGAAATTATGACTTGTAGTAACACATGTTTTCAGATGTTTGGGCAATTTTAATACACAGTGTCAACAAAATTCTGTTGTGCACACAACAGAAGAATAAATTTCTCATTTTTTCAAAGTTTCAAATGTATGAAACAGAGCTTTAATGGGTTTCTTTAAACTATCCCTCACCACAGTATCTCAGCATAATTTAAGAATTATACTAGAGAAATGAACAAAACTAAGCTTATTTTACAAACTGCTGATTAATGCCTGCTTGTGGGCAGTACCAGCACCATCAGACTTGACAGCCATTTAGCATCATCACCTGAGCAGTCTTAACCAAGTTCTGTAGAAATATTCCAGAATCTCCATCCTGCCAGCTAGCATTTCTGAACAAAAAAAGAAGACCTGAGCATGCAGTAATTTAATAGGATGTATTTATGTCTCATTATGAATCTGAATCTATTTCATATTTCTTAAATGGAGGAACTGGTAGTAATGTCCACACAGCAAAAGACTTACTGCTATTTTCCCTTAAGGAAATAAGGTTGTCCACAGGATATTAAGTTCTGTGACCACTACAGGAATCTCTAGAACAACCCTATTTACCAAATGATAAAGAAAATGACAAAGATAGACCACATTCCATTTCTTTTGCAGGTGAACATAGATCTGTGATTCTAGTAATGAGAATACTGAACTAAGCTCAGTCTCAAGCTTTCCCAAAACACTTACTTTAGAAATTTTACTTAGTAGTTTCTATTTTGTTTTCAATGTTAAGTGCACAAAAAGGTCTAAGGATCAAAGACTGGAACTAAGATGTCTCTTTGGCCGCACAAATCTCATGCTGTTGGGAGCATTTCCAGCTAGCTTCAGCAAGGCTGTGAATACCTAAGGTGTTCATTTGAACTTAGATAGTATCTGCATATTTGAACTTCTTAAGGCTGAACAAAGAATAGGAGACAAGTCTTCCTCCTCTGGGGTGTGTACCCTAAGTATGAGGTCAGCATATCAGTGTCAGGCATAACCCAGCATGTTAAAATAGTGAGTTATTCATGTATATCCAAACCCATGATTTAGACCTCAAAGTGCAGAAAATACATTGGATCTACCAATGACAGTCTCATGCAGACAGCTAATTGGTAATCCAGGGGACGAATGGACAGCCTCTCCCCAGCCTGTTTGTCAGTTTAGAGACCTGCCCAACAGCTGGGATGTTTACCAAGATTTCTTCAAACAAATAACTTTTTCAGTTCTGGCAGCATCATAGGTGCCTAGCTGGCACTGGACAATTCTGCTCTGAAAGCAGGACAGAGACAACTCAGGGAGATGTTTTTTATGCCAAGAGATGTTAGCAGAAAAAAAGATGAAAGCATGTTTGACCAATTTTTGTGCAGATCTTAATGCTAAGATTCCTTCAACTAGGAGTCAAGCCTGGGCCCGAGGGACATACCTCTCTAATTTACCAAGACTGTCAAGATACATGTGACCTTTTTTATCCTGCTCATACTTCTGCTCAACTTCCAAACTTGGCTTCAACTGTGCTTTCATTATGTTGTACTCTTTTCTATTTGCTTTCCAACCTTTGCCTTCTTTTCTACTTTGAGGTCAGCCAAAATCCACCATAAACTACAGCGTTATCAGCAGAGGAAAAGTCATGCTCTGTAAATGTGTTGATGGCTCTGGTGACTCTATCACATTACAAATCAATTTGCTTCACTCTTGGAGTTGAACTATTACAGCACCAAGTATAAAACCACTACTGTCAAGGGCATCCTTGAGAGGCACATAAATATCATATGAACTTCTAAAATCTTTTAGTCAGTGATTTTAAAAAATGATAAATCCATTTTGTATCTTGCATGGCGCTTTGGTGAGATGCCAATCGTTTGTCAGAGACTCAGTCTTCAGACTTTTGTGCCATTTCTCATATACAACTGCATACTTGATCACAAGCCAGCAGTGGTGGGGTTGTGACAGAATATTTCACTGACATTAGTTCATTATTTCCTATTTTCTTTCTATCTCTGTGAGGTACTCACCTAACATGTCCCGCTGTAATCTGTACACTTCCTACAAAGGCGAGGAACTGTCTGGATAGAGCTCACCTTTCTATTTTGTAATTTTCTTTGTATTTCTGTACAATGCTTAATCCATTTTCTCTTGATCCAGAATGACATCCTTCTCATTTTCCCACCTTTCAGCTAATGTCAGAAACAAATGCATACAGTGCTTATTCAGCCTCTTTGAGCCAAAGCATGAACCGAACAAGAATTTTGTGTCTGGCATTTCCTGCTGGCCTCCTGTCCAAATATCAGAGACACATAGGGCTGCTGGGGCTGCTGAATGAGTAAAGATCAACATGCATGTAGTCTGGTGTGGCTACAGTGCTAAGTAAAACAGCTAAACAAGCTATTTCAGATAGTTGCCTAAGGTGTACATTAATACCCAGCTTCTCATCAAAGCAATTACCTTTGCTAAAACTGTGCCTTAGTTTTCCTACCATGTTCCTGTAAAGGAATATCAATCTTTTGAAATACCAAAAATGAAAGCTTCTAAGTCTCTTCTTGTAGGCCCATGATAAATAATAAGATAAAAAATGATAAATAAATAATGAATAATAACAACAGGATTCCAGTGGATTGATGTACCTAAGTCCCTTACATGCTTCGGAAACTCTTTCCACCATGGACAATACAACAAACAGATTAACAGACTAAAGTTTACTTCTCCTCATTCCTGTTCCTATTCCTCTGCCAAATTTAAGCATAAGTGATATGCACTAAGTCCATCTGAGACACAGAAATGCAGTGATAGGACAAGCGGTAACAATTTTAAACTGAAAAAGGGTAGATTTCAATTAGGTATTGGGAAGAGAGTGGTGAGACACTGGCACAAGTTGCCCAGAGAAGCCGTGGGTGCCCCATCCCTGGAAGTGTTCAAGGCCAGGTTGGATGGGGATTTGAGCAACCTGGTCTGGGGCGAGGTGTCCCTGCCACTGTCTGCAGGGAGCCTGGAGTTAGACGAACTTTAAGGTCCTTTCCAACCCAAACTATTCTATAATTCAATGAAATACTTAGCATATATTGGCATGATCCCTTGGAAAAAACAAAAATGTATGTTATACTATATACTATATATACTTCATAATTTTCAGCATATTCTTCAGAGAACGTGCAGTATGTTTATTCATTTCACTTCTTTTCTTCCTACACAATTTACCACAGGTAAAATCACCACTGGTTTTTGCGGCATCTCCAAAAGAATACACACAAACTTACCACTAGTGTTTCCCTCAACACAGGTGGTGAAATTTGACCCTGTCAAGATCTTGTTCAATTTCCAGCTGATGTCTGCAAAAGTTCCCAACAGACAGGATTAGCAGAATAGACTCAGCTTTGCCCATACAGATCTGCCCTTTGTGCTTTGGGTCTAGGTCTGTCAGATGAAAGGATTGTACATATTCTGGCCCATTATGTCAGTCTGGCACGGACAGTAATATGATATTATCTTTAAAGTCTGAAAGTCACATGGGAAGTTAGCATCTATATTCTTATGAGGAAATTGTGAAACCACAGCAAAGCTTTTTTCCTCTGCTGTTCTGTCCAGCATTACGAAATGAAGCAAGCCTCTTCTGCAAAAAGCAGCTTGTATAACTTTTCAAATGAGGAAAAAAATCTCAGTCAAAATGCAGGATGAATTTGAAACATCTGCAACAATCCAAACAGGTCAGGCATTAACTGAAAAGAAATAATGGAAATTATAGAATACCAGGTTTGAAGGGGTCTCGAGGATCATCTGTTCCAACCTTTCTTGACAAAAAAAAAAAGAAAGCCATGAAATTATTTATACTACTATGCTGTTGCTGCAGAGGACAAAGAAAGCATGTGCCAGCAGCTGGCCTTACAAAGAAAAGAGGTTACAGATCTCAGCTCATACTCTGATGGCCTCCAGGAAGGGACTTTCCTCACAGCCCTTGTGGTCTCCCACAGGAGATCCCAGGCAGGTCACAGAGCCTCTGACGAAAGCCCAGCAGTACGGCTGCACTTTTGGGAGCCACAATAAAGGCATAGTCTTTTATAGAAACTCTGCCACAGCTGGGCAGTCACTTAGCTGGACTCTGAATTTGTTATCCTGCTGATAACAGCCATTCTAAAAGCAGCAGTGGGTAGTGTGTGGGAGGTCACTCCTGCCACTCAGAGCTGTTTCTGGCACAGTGATGAAGCATCAGCTAATCTTCAAGCTGTGTTACTTCCCAATGGTGGAAGGCCAGGTGAGGATTATTTGGGGAGGGTCAGAAAACCCTTGGCTAACTGTCAGGTGTTTCTAGCATGTAAATTCCATTAGAGCCACGCTGTTTAAAAATGCCACAACTTTACAAGAAGCGATAAAGCTATAGGAGAACAGAACTAACTGTAATGGTATGCCCAGAGGCATATCACAGTGTGGGCTGCAGGCAATGGATAGAAGCTAAATACTTAGAAAGACAAGTATATCATCATACCACTATAGTCAATAGTGTATGTGAACATAAATAAACATCTGCAGCCATTTGTCCTAAACAAGCTGATTTTCCACTGATTTATTAGGTGTCCATGCTACAGCAACTCCAAGAACAGGATGTGAGTGATATCGAAAAGTAGACTGAAAGAAGACAGCTGATGGGATGTGGGTTTTCCCCTTTCCTTTACGAACATAGCTGTATTAGAACAGAAAAAGGTGAGAGAATGAAGCCTTCACGTAGGGTGCACCATCTACTATACATGAGATGGAATTTGAGGGTTTGTATAGCAGTATTGAAGGCAAAAATTTAATTTGGTGGGAATGACAGGAAATTACTAAAACTCTTCATTCTTTATGAGTAATTATGTTTTAGTTCTAACTTCGTGATTTGGAGGAGATTTTACTTTTGGGGGGAATCTCTGCAGTTAATGTTCCCACTCTGATTAAAAAAATTACACTGAAGAGTAAATAAATAAGTGGAGTCTTATTTAACTACACGCTGAAGTATTACAGTGGGAGAACTTTCCCTTTGATTAATGGGTTTTGGCCTGCTGAATAATTCCATTCAACAACTTATCAGCATAACTCGCTGTCACTTTTCCCAGCATTGCTTTCAGATGTGTATGCAAACTAATTGCCATGTAGAACAACAGCTGATGGTGCAAAAACTGAGATTGTCTAACCCATATCAGAAAGTCCCATCTAGTTTTTTAAAGAAAAACCTAACTGTCCTGAAAACCCTTCAGGTCTCAGGGAAAACATGTTTAGAGAACTATAAAGAACTGTAAGGCACTTTTTCCACAAGGGAAAAAAAAAAAAAAGCAAGCTGGAAGTTTAAAAACTATTCTGTACCCACTATAAGGAAAACAGGAAATTAAATATTGGCCACAAGATATTTTTCCAAAGTTTATTGATGTAGGGGTTTTAACAATGTGTTTAACTGTGTAATACATCCAGCAGTTGTTGCCATGAAGCTTCTGCTTTTATATACAGCATTTTGCTGCCCCCACTTTAGAAGTATCTACATCACAACGGGTGTAAAAGTTCTTTTTATATTTAAGTTAAGCTTATTAAAAACTTCAGAATTGCCAGGAAAACCACTGTGATGAAAACCCTCTTATATATTTTTCCAAGAAGATTTACAACCTACATTAGGCACAGCACTCAGCCATAAAATCAAGTGAAATGTGCAGACCTGACCCACTTCCTCTGTGCAACAGAAATTAAAATATATATCCCACAAATGTTGTCATAGTAATATGTGGGAAACATTAAAAGAAGTCAACATGATGAACAGGTATAATTTATATTTCTCTAGAATCTTACCCCACGCAATGCTCATAAATCATCCAGCCTGAGTCTGTAGTAAAGAGATGTTCAACTTTCCATCCTGTTAGTCATACTGTTCCAACTAACAAAATAAGAATAAGTGCTGGAAAAAATGACTCAATGTCAACTGGGTCTTATAATCTGCTCAGTAATAGAGACACACGTGCTTTAAAACAAAGCCAAAAAAGGCTGATATCAATCCAGTTTCTAAATGGATGCTCTATATATTGATCTCAATAGAATATGCTTCATAGAATCATAGAACCACAGGTCATAAGAGATCTCAAGGATCATCTGGTATAGCCATTCTTGGCAAAAGCACAGTCTATATAAGACAGCCCAGCACCCTGTCCAGGTGAATCTTAACAGCATCCAACGTCGGGGAATCTATCGCTTCCCTGGCAAGATGATTTCAATGGATGATTTTTCTCACTGTGAAAAATTTTCCTCTTGTGTCTAGTCGAAATCTTCCCAAGAGAAACTTTTCTCATTTCCTCTTGTCTTTTCCATTTTCTTTGAACATGGTGACAAGGTCTCCCCTAAGCTTTTTTTGATCAAGGCTGAGCAAATCCAGTTGTCTTAGTCTTTCCTCATGTGGCTGGCTTCCAGTCCTCCTGGACAATCTCAAACAGAAAAAGGAAGGGTGGAAGCAAGGAAGAAAGCCTGAGAGAATTACAGAAAAATTGTCCAAGCAGCCAGGGATCAGGTTAGGATCTAAGCTAAAGCCCAGATAGATTTAAATCTGGCATGGGACATCAAGGGCAACAATACAGCCTTCTCTAGGTATGTCCAGTGACAGAAGGAAGACTAGGGAAAATGTGGGCCCACTCAGGAAGGAAACAGGAGACCTGGTCACCAAGGACACAAAAAGCCTGAGGTAGTCAGCAACTTTTGCCTCAGTCTTCACTGGTAAGAGCTCTAACCATGCCTCCCAAGTTGCAGAAGGCAAAGGCAGGGATTGTGAGAATGAGTACCATCCACTGTAGAAGACCATATTTGAGACAGCTGAAGAACCTGAAGGTCAAGAAGTCCATAGGACCTGGTGAAATTCATCCAAAATTCAGGGAACAAGCAGATGAAGTTGCCAAGCAGTATCCATCATATCTGAGAATATGATACAGGCTGGTCAGACTTACCTCTGTGTCTGACCACTTGAGGTGGTTGGTCTTCTGGTTCACATCTTGGGAGGCACGTACAGGACATTTCTTGCTGCTCTGTTTGGCCTGGCTTATTCCCCAACTGGTTGCAATGGCATGAGCATTTCCACTTTAGCAAGCCTGCCTCTCGAGTCTTCCAGTTTACTTGCATGTTTAAAATCAAGCACACGCACAAGGTTTGCAGGACTGAAATTTAAATCAGTGCTTTAACCACATCAGGGGCAATACACATTCCTGTGCAGGCTTTTGGATCCTTGCATATTCCCTACAGCCCATGCTGCACACTAATGGGAATCACTGTAAGTGCTACCTGCCCCAGCGTTACAGACTACTGCTACCTAACATCTGGGTTGACAACTTCCAGCTAAACCAAAGAAAATCTTTCAGAAAAGATTGGTGGCCCTGAACATGTCTGGATTTGGCTGATCTTTTGGAAGTGCCATGAAGCTGGATATTCACATGTACATCTGCAAGGGAGCTCATGCAAGAGCGGAACTCAAAATCACTTGAAACCTTAGTGAGCAAATCTTTCCTACATGGTTTAGCCTAAAGGATTAATTTCTTTAGAAAGTCTTGGTCTAATTAGCTGTTTAAGACACTTCTTTTTCACAGAAGGCCTGTGATTCACCCATCTGGAAAATGGAAATTAAATAAAACAGTGAAAGCACCTGCAGCCTGGCCTTATACAGTTTCATATAGTCCTATAACTTCAATTTCAACAACCCTGAGTACTCTGAGGAGATCCAGTTGGGATCTATAATACCCCCCCTCTAGAAATTAAAGCCCACAGCCTATTTTTATGGCCAAAATAATTTAGTTAAATTTAATTTTAATGTATTTTATAGCTTACATTGATAGTGAAATAACTCCGTACAGTTGATTTACATAAAAAAATACTTCCTAGACTATCAAGTGAATAAAAGATTTAAAAATATCCAGCCACTATTTCACAGGCTGTAACAGTTCCTAAGAAGCAATTAAGCATTTGACACATATACAGAATTATTTTCACAGCTTTGTGGGGATACTTTGCATATTATGTGATGTGTAATGATAGTTATGACATTTTTTTTCCAGTTTTTAAAAGCCTGTGGGGCTAAAAAAAGGGCAAAGGAAATAATACCACCAGAGATACAGGAGAGTAGTATAAAAGGTCTTCTTTAAACCAACTAAAGTCTGGATGTTCAAAGCTGAGCGTGAGAATCCAAATTTAACTCACCCCATTTCAATTAATGTCAATTATTACAGCAACAGAAGGGATGGAGTATACAAGAAAAGCCTCTGGGCTAACCTGCATTGAAGCTAGCAGCACAGCTGTGGAGTATCCACAACACAGAAATGTTGTGGAGCTGCTGACCAGGCACCCAGCTGAGGACAAAGAAAGGTGGGAACAGTCCATGTAGGTAGGGAGTTGGGAGAGGTCAATCGCAGAGTCATACCAGGTTCATGCCAGTGGGATTTACACCAACCTGTGGAGTAAGTTCATGGGTGATTTTGCAAGGAAGGTGTGAATTTTCTTTCAAATGAGAGAGGGGAGAGCAATCCTACATTTGTCCAAGAGCAACACAGGTTATGTTGCTGATTAATTGTGGTGCCAGTAACATTCCTCTCATATCGTATCTTGAATGCACCTCAGAAACACCCCAAAAAGCAACCCAGGATGACCCGAGGGCTCACCTACTTTGTGTGGAGATTGTAATGCTGATCTCAGCAGGGCCAGGAGGTCTCTGGTGCAGAAATCCACACTGGTCAGATCAAGACCTATTTCATCTCATGTCCTTACTACCATAGTAGCCATCAGCAGTTGTTAAGAAGTGTTTCAGAGTATACAAGCTTAGGAGTACAAGAATAAGGTTAGTTATAAAGATACTCCCTAAATTGCAGTGATCAATTTTGTGAGCAAAACCTTAATCTTCTTTGAGACATTTTAGCTTAAGATTGTAATATTTTAATGTGACTGAATATCTTTAGATTATGTGAAAGGCCATTTTCTCATACAATACAAAGATTACAAGCAGAAGTCAAGGAATTTTGTAGAAAAAAAATCCTGAACAAGGTATCTCAGGCTTTTAAGCGTAAGCTGAATAGAATTTTGGTTTTACTTAACAAAGCATATCCTAAAATAGTTTGCCAAAAGATGCTTCTCAGCAGAGAGAACTATGTATCTATTCACTGTCTTCCTTTGGAGTTTAAAATACTAATTGCTTCCACTGAATCAACATTTAAAAAAAAAAAACAAAACAAAACACCAAACTATTAAAAAAAAACCTACAAGCCTTCCTTGTGCTTTTCAGCAGGATCTTCTCATATAAGAGTTTAATTTTGTGCATGGTCTTTCATAAAATACAATTTTTGCTTTGGAAACTTACTGTTCTGATGGCTTGTTTACTGATTTCTTTATAGAAATGCCTCTTAAGAACAGCATATTTCACAATGTTTTATACGAAAGTACAAGTCATTCATGTGCCTATTTTCTTATGTTGTCCAAAAGAATCACCTTTTCCTGACAACCCATATTGAAATGAAATGCTTTCCTGTGAAATGACTTATGTTGAATGCATTTGACCACAACACTTTTCTATCTACAGAAAATGAAAAACCTGAAGATCACATCATGTATACTTGATCCAAACTATTGAGCCATACTGATTTATATAATCTAAACTACTTTGCTCTATTTTGAATAATTGTGGTCATTTTCAACAGGATTATGTTACCCCTTTGCTTTCGTTTCAAAAAGCAACTGAGTTCTGAAATCCTAATTTTCATTCAACTGGATATATTAGAAAAAAATAGTGAAATGTAAGGCATCTAATCACTGGGCTCTTACCCCTTGTTGAAAAGCAGCCACAGAGTTTGGAGAATGTCCAGCCTTAAAATTAATGAGTAAGAGCGATCTACAGAGAAATAACTTTAACCACAATTTGGCTAGACCTGAAAGTCTGCTTTTTTATTGTTTTTGGCATCTGGAACTGTATTTGTAATGGATTCACTTCCTTTGAGATAGGTAGTGAAAGAAAGGTGCGTAGTCCTAAACTTGAACCTTTTGTGGTTTCTTTGTTTTTTTTCCCCCTGAGATTTAAATAGCATTAATTACATTGTAATCAGAAAAGTCAGTTGTCTGACAGCACTTGGTTTTATTTCCAAGATGTGAGTCCTTGTGCTAAGAAGAAATTACATTCAGTTGGGACTTGCTCCAGTGCTGACAACAGCCTTGGGATCAATGCTGAAATGGCTTTT
Source organism: Thinocorus orbignyianus (assembly GCA_013400375.1). Classification (NCBI taxonomy): domain Eukaryota; kingdom Metazoa; phylum Chordata; class Aves; order Ciconiiformes; family Thinocoridae; genus Thinocorus; species Thinocorus orbignyianus. The sequence goes on along the minus strand of VXBW01006080.1, from coordinate 854,828 downwards.
GGCTCCCACTTCTCTTGAACATGGGCTGTATAAGTTCAGAGAACCTGTTGAACACAAGATAACCAGTAACTTAAGCAACCATTGAAATGAATCAGATGCAAGTGAATAAATCAGTGTAGCTGATATGTATACGATAACTAATCTGCTGAGATTAGAATCTAACTTCTCTGCCTGATGGGCAGCAATGCTGAGAAGGTGGTAAGAGCAAATCATAGAATCATAGAATGGTTAGAGTTGGAAGGGACCTTAAAGATCATTGAGTTACAACAACCACCATGCTTTCTTTTTCCTGTCATTTTATATTGCAACATGACTGTGAAAACATCAGGGCGACCCCTGTGACCAGCATTTGACCCATGAGAAATGGACCTCAACCACTGAACTAACACACAGGGAGCTTTGTGAACCTCTGCACATTATTGTCTGCTAAACCTGACACTGGATGGGTGGATGGATGAAGGTTTTCTCTGTGGCTAACAGTGCCATGCAAGGGCAAGACTGGGTATTAATGGGACACTCCCCAGGCATCTGCCACTAAGGAGCTGCAGCAGACAGCAGAAGGTGGGATCTGGGAGACCTGCAGCAATAAAATCTTTATATAAACTAGCAGCCCAAGGCTCTCCTCGTACTCAGTGTTGAGAAATGAGCACTTCTAGGACACTGATCATTGATTCAGATACCAATTTAGGATGAGATGAATGACACCAAAAAATTTTACTATTTACTACTGCTACATACTACAAATTACTATGTAATACTGTCCATAAAGAAAACCAGTGATCTCAGGCATGTGCTTATGTTCATTTATTCACATGCACCTCTGTAAGGTTTGAGGATACTCACCCAGATTTCCTAGCAGGTGCTGTAGGTAGATTCTAGAAAACACATCTGGAAGACACGCTTTTCTGGGGTTGCTTTTCACTGGCAGGGAAATCTCGGAAGCGGCAGGCAGAAGAGTTTAGGGAGCATTAGGGGCTCTTCTTTTAACAAAGAAGAAATACAGAATTAAAGCCTTTAAGAAAGCTAAGCAGTATAAATTCAGGGAGCTGGCAGTTAAAATCCTGTAGAAAAATATGTAAAGAAAAGGGAATGGGCAAACTGGCAGTTCCATTTAAAAATAAAAATGGAAGAAAATTAAAGCATTTGAATAAAATATCATAAGGCAAAGAGAAAAAGTAGAAAAAGCAGAGGAAATGAAAGAAACAGTCGGCTAAATCTGACATCTTTGATAACCTGAACTATAAGGAGGAACCAGACAGCAAAACATACCTCAAACAGCTAGGGACAAGAATTAAAGCAAAGCAGAAACAAAGACAGGAAAGCGACACAGAATGAGATGCAATTAGCAAGCAATGTAAGGAGTAACAAGAAAACATTTTATAAGTCTATTAGATAGACAGAGGAAGGTCATGGATATGGTCTCACCCCTCTCAGTAAAAAGTGAAATCCAGGAAAAGAAAATACCAAGAAACAGTATCTGTATGGCTTGACTAGAACAGCTGACTGTCAACAGACAACAATTCTATAGTCAAGCACTGCAACCGATCTGGTGGCAGATTAAGGAAAGAGTAAATCAGAGATTACTCAGATAATTAGGGCCTACTTAGATAAATTAGGTCCCCATCAGTTGTGAGTGATTAGGGGGGAGCACACATTTGCTTTGCCTGTGTTCTGAGCTAGCCATTGTGTGTCATGTCTCTGTGCATAGCCATCCATATAGGATCACTCTGGATACTCGATGTTTCTTCTGCCATGCATGTAATTTCTTTTTTGTATCAGTATACTGCCAAACTTCAACCTTTGCCAGGGCAAGGAGAAATTAAGGTAGTTCTGCACCCATGAGAGAAATAGAAAAGGATGTGGGATCTGGGAGTGTTGCATAGAATAAGATGCAGACCCAAAGGAATATTCATGTTACTTAAACTAATTAAACGCAGTAGTTTTCTAAATTGAGCTGTGCAACTTCTGCAAGAACCATGCTGCAGACAAACCCCCTGTATATATCTATCCCCATCACACAGGACTGCTGGGAAGGCATGCCACAACTATCTGTATGACACTGATCTGTATGACCTGCATCTATTACTAGATACCAAGGATAATTTACAAAGATCTTCAAAGTGTTTGGCAAGCTAGACCTTAGATCTTGAGGAGATAAACTGTGATGAGCTGCACAATGGAGCAGAGACATACTGGTGCATTATAGCTGCTTTCCTTTCTCCTTCCCCCGTCTTCAGAACAGCTTGTTTTGCTGCAACCTTTACATCTAGAAATGGTTCCTGTGACAGGGTAAAAGTTGTCTGCTGGTGTTTCTCTGGGCAGACCGATGGGTGAACAAATGGGGCAAGGAATCTGCTGGCAGCATTTGTTGGTAATTGCAACTCCACCCTACTCTCAGAGGACTTTCTGAAAAATGAGAAATTAAAATGTTTTTAAAATGCACTTATAAAAACCTGTCTTTTGTAAAAGGCGTTTTAAAAGCATTCCAGTGCCTGTTTTCTTTGGTGGCAGTAATCTGTAACAGAAATTCAAAATACCTTTAAATATCTTTAACATCTATAAAGGCAATAAGCTATTTACTACATCATTTACATTCTAGAAAAGCTGTCTTCAAGACATTTGCATTAACTATCAATTTTTATATTGTATATTGTTTAGAAATGGTTGGTCTTTGTGGTCATTCTTCTTAAACAGGGAACATTTAGTTACCTGTTCCCAGTTCCTAATTTCAAAAAAACACATGTCACCGGCATACAATTAATATAGTTGGTTTTAAAAATGCATTTATTTTTTTTTTCTGAATGCATTTTCTGAGTCCAAGCTAGCCTTGGATCGCTTTTCCTAGCTAGAGCAGATCAGAAAAGTTTTGATAAAATTCATTGAAAAAGCTGGAGCTGGAACTGAAATCCTTCAAGTTTCTTGAGCTCTTGGTAGACCATAGGCTCCCACAGAAACTTGCCTGGCTTCAGAGAGTAATGATGAGGGCTTAATGCTTCTACAGGAAGCTGGAGAGACCCAGGCACCTCAGTCTTTCCAGCCCTGCCCTCCAGAGCCAAAACCTGGGTAGGTTTGCCCTAGGAGATCTTGGGGCTCTCAGGGCTGTGGCTCCACAATGGCAAGTTGGAGTCCTTGCATGCAAGCGTGGCTTCCTTGAGCAGTAGCTCTTCAATGAGAGGAGACAGTGCTGTGAAGTCAGCTGCCTGGCAGCCGTGAGGTCCTGGCACCAACTGCAGGTCTCTGATCTCCCGTGTTATGCTCACAGAACCCAGATGCTGAAGCTGGAAGTAGATGCATAAGCACTCCTGATCCATTCCTGGAAAGAAAATCCATTTCTTGATCTTTAAAACCTCACAACCTACCACACCAGTCTTCAAATCACAAGATGACATCCTTGGAGCCTGGGAATGTTGTACCCAGCCCAGGGAATGTGGTAGACAGTCAACCTGTAGACCTCTGGAGCTTATGCATTCAAGCAACACTCCTCTTTTGGCAGTGGTGAAGAAACAGCAATGCCATTTTCTTTCACACCACAGGGCCTCTGTGAATAATTTTTGTTTTCAAAGTTCCAGTTCATTAGATGTTTTTGAGTAACAATTCTTATTGTCTGCCAACTTGCAATTCTGTATTTCAGCCAACTCCGAATAGACCTGAATTAATGTAAAATTTGAGGACTGAAGACATATAAATGACGAAATATATCTAGACTAGCAATGTTAGGGTCATTCTGAATGCAACTGACTATGTGTACAGTGAGAATCATGTCTATTAATTTTCTGATAGTAATGGATGGCTGTTAGCAATAAAGCGGGGTCTCAAAAGTGCACTGAAATTATTTAGGGACCTTTCTTCCCACATTTCTTTCATTTTTAACATCTATTGGCAATAGTAAGTGTCTAAATGGATGCAGAAACCAAATCACATGCCAGAGTTCATACATAGCACAAGCAGCAGGCAATTTAGATTACCCGTTTGGTTATTACTAACAGTGCAAAATTGCTGTGAATGAGGCAAAGTAAAAATGCTCTCCCAGACTTCTCCATTTCATTCCATTTCCTACATTTATTTTGGAGGTGGATTCTGCTGTGTTTATAACTGAAGCTTACGGATAATTACATATTGTCAGTGTTCACTTTCATTATTTAGGCACGAATCCTCCTAGCACTTATGCAAAAGCATAACTTCCTTCATTTTGCATGTTCAATGGGACAAGCCATTGTACATGAAAGCAAGCCTATGAATAATTTTTCATAGGATCAGAGCCTTAATTTGCACAAGAAGAATTAGATGACAGAGTAATCTGTTGCTGGTTTAGTGAATGTTAAGTTCTTCCCAAAATACCAGATGTGGGGAAGAATGCCCAAAGAACAAAGTAGACATGACATCACCTAATTGTCATTGTAGAAATAACAGCATGCATGTAGCATAATCCAACATGTGGCAGATAAGGACCATTTGATTTAATCTCTTTGCAAAACCAAATTAATGTAAACTCTAGCTAAACAGCCACTCATCAGCCAGTGTATCAAGTCCATTCTTAAACAACAGCACAGATCAAAATTCCTTCTCTAAAACATGAGTTTCAGTGTTTGAAATCAAACCAGTTCATTTCAAGCCAAGATGCTGATGCCCAGAGCAGGTCATGCAAGTGTTAGTTTTTCTAGCACCCTGACTGCCTCCCAGGTGGCACTGTTTCAGTCTCCCAACGAGGCACAAAGGAAAATGCTCCTGTAGGGCTATTTTGCCCCCACCTTGCAATCACTGGAAGCATCCAATTTCCTGAAGCACAAGTTGAGCCCAGCATAGGTACTTCTGAGCACTGGATGCTTAAGAGAGTTAACCAGCCTACAACTACACCTGTCTGAAAAATTAGTACTGGAATATGCTTCATCTACTGCTAAATCCTAACTGAAACTACAAGGATTTTCTTTTACATTAACCTTATTTTAGGATTTCAGGGTATCCTGAGCAGATTTCATCTTATTTGTGCTGAACCAATGGCAAAGTTGCCACTGAATTCACAAATACATGACTTGGCCTGAGTAATCTCTGTGTTGTAAATTACAAAGGAATGATGCAGCTATTACTCTGTATTTCTCTTCAAATGCCTTTTTATTCCTATTTTAATTCATGAGTTGGCCTACCTCTCTGGTGTGCTTTACTTACAAATGCTACATGTATTGAGAGCGATTTGTTATTGCTATGCCCAAAATATCTTGAGGAGCACAGCTTGGATCCCTCAGCAGATACCGACTTCACCTCCATACTGAGCATCAGTAGGTAGACTGGCTTCAGCCTGGAGCCGTCTTGGAAAAGGTAGAGTAAATCCATGCTCTTCTGGGGACAAGCTGACTGCAGACAGAGAAAAACTGTTGGTGTGTTTCTGCTTCCATGGCAGAACATGGTTTAACATGGTTAATCAATAACCCAGGTGAGCATCCAGGCATCACTGCTGACATGATTATGTTCGAAATCCATTACTTTGTAGCTTGACTATGCACGTGAAAAGGTGAATACTGACTGATTTTTTTCCCAGTACTACTCAGCTCCAAGGACTACTGATCACTTCACTTTATTTTTTTTTTAATTTTGTGTAATTTGACAATATTTTATTACATTTTGGAAGTGAAAAATAAAAAAGAATGTATTGTGATGATAAGGAAACTGTCTGCTGCCTCCTTACAGGCATCCAAAGCTGTTTGTAGGTCTTTTAAGTTTTAAATCACATGCAACAGTTAAAGCAAACGTTTAAACGACTAATATAATTAAGATACTGGGGGTTTGATAGTGGTCAGAATGAATTCCTGTGAGCCATGCAAAAAGGGGTTTGAAGCCTCTTTTTTTAAAGATGACTACATTTATATCTGGAATTTTACCCTCATTACTGTATCAATTTTAATAATTTTTTTTCAGTTTGGGAAAATATTTCTTTACTGCAATAAACAGGAAGAGGTTTATATATAATACGTATGTGATTACATCGAGGGCAAAGAAAAGACAGCTGGAGTCAGAGCCACAGTTCCAGCCTGCTGGGCAGATCTGCTAACTGAACTTCCACTTCTTTTTTTAAAATATTCTTCCCATCTTGACAGTGGAAGCTTCTCATAACACCAGTGGAGGGGTTCTATCTGGGTGAAAGATATTTCTTCCCAGAGAGGTACTTAATGATTGCTGCTGTAAACTTATCCACAAGCTCATTACTGCAAAAGCAATTAATCATATCTGGTCTTAGATCTGTAGTATCTGCAAACACATGCTTCCCCACTTTCTTAATTGTCCCATGAGGTTGCCCGGGTGGATCGTTACAGGTACCCCAGGGACACCATCCCAAAACCTGCCCCCAACCTGCCCCCTCCTTGGGCTGCTGCCCCACTTCAGGGGCCACCTGGCTGTCCCAGCTGCCAGTCCTGACAGCCACTTTTTCTGCAAAATGCCCAGCTGGCTCCCAGGCAAACTTCTCAATGTGAAAGTCAAATTTTGTCCAGTTTTCTCGTTTCTTTGACTTCTCATCATCCTTGATGAAGATTTTGCTAGCCAGCAGTGCCCCCCTCCTCCAAGCACATACCTGGCTCTAGGCGAGGGGCTGCAGTGAAGCACATAAGCACATGTGAGAGCACCTGCCCCTGCAATAAATTGCTTTCGCCGAGTGTCTGTGCAGTCTGTCCCACTCAAGGGCTGCCTAAAATAGAAGCCTCCTACTCTGAACATCATCTCCATTTATTTTTGGCCTTTGTTTTTTTAATTTCTATAAGCTTGCAGGTATGATCCTTTCCTTTGGGGAGAAGACCGGTGCAAATGCAACTGCTGTGAACCCATTACACCTGCAAAGGATCTGCTACCTCTGTTTAGTTGAGCAATTTGACAAAGTGACTCCTACAGGGCCTATCAGAAATTAATGAGAGATTCAGCAGTTGCTTGAGCAGTAGCAGAATCAGGCCCTTTGACTTCATCTGGCATGTCATCAATCTTCACATGAACAGGCTGACAGGAAAGGGATTGAAATTTCACAGTCTGTGATATATTTAGAGTTTGTTTAGATTGGATCCAGCTATGGAAAAAAATACTGCACTGACCAACATAATCATACTTCATATATTGATCTAACCCCTGTCTGCTCTAATTTGTTCTTCCAAATCACATTCCCTGCAGCTACCTACCACTGTCATACAGTAATATTGCAGTGACAGCCGCTGGGATCCCTGATCTTTCCCAAATGGAAATCAATTGTGAAACCTCAACTGACTTCAACAGTACAGGATTGTCCCCTATGGATCCTGTTTTCAGTGTCACATTTCCCACTGAAATGCCTGAATGCTTTAAGCCACAGCTGTCTGAACATCAGACAGTAATATCCCAACTCAACCCAATAATACAGCAGTTACCTATGGGGTGTAGGAAGGGGAATCCCTCCACAGAAATCATGCCTACGATGCCCTATGGTGCTACCTAGACTAGCTCTGAACAAACTAGTGGGGAGTGCTCGAGTCACATTTCCAAAAACACTGTACCAAGGCTCACATGCACAGCCTCAACAGAGCTAAACTGTTCCCAGGAGACCATTGCACCACCACAGCTGTATGGCTTCCAGCATGGCATTAGCTAGTTCCAAGACAGCTAAGGTATCTCTGGATGGTGCTACCTTGTCATAGTTTGATTTAAACACATTTTCAGACTGTTGCAGAAGTGGGTCTAAATATATACTTGTGGAACATCTCTGTAACCATCTCCATTACGGCCACGGATCTGGAACGCAACTCTAAACACTTGGGATGGGTGAAAAGGGCACACAAAGGGAATGAGTCCCTAGTGACCAGAAAACTGGGGACTTCACCAACAAGACATAAGGTGGAATAGACCAACGGGACTCTTAATGCTGTGCCACCTCCTGTTAGATAGAAGGCAGGCCCAGCAAAGAAGTAATGCAGAATGAAATAATGAAATGTTACGTCAGTTCTGTAAGTACAATTCCTTCACTGGTTTATAGATTTCACATCACAAAGCATTTTAGTCATAGCACACTACAGAAATCAAAGGGAATTTAATTTTTGAAACATGTTTTGTCCTGGAGAGAGAGATGTGAACTAAGGTGAACTGAGTTTCTTCTTCTAATACCTTACACACTGCACAAAATAATTGCAAAGCTCTACCAGAGCTATGCAGATTTGGTATTTTGCAGTATTATACATGATTGTCCCCAGGGCAGAAAGATGGGCTACCCGATCCTCCTTCCAGGAGTTCCACAGGTTTTGGTGTAATATTGCTAGGTTTTTATTGTGATCCTGAGCTATCTCCAGAACTTATGATGCATATTTCTTTGTAGCTGGAGGTGATGGAGTGTTTGCTCTATTTTTTGGTGTCATTACAGTTGGTGAGCTTCAGGCTCTATGTCAGCAGCAGGCACAGTACAGTTCAGTAGTTTGAGTTCAGTATCTTCAATAGTTTATCAATAGCTTTTGTTCCAAAATCAACAACAGTTCCCTCAAAAGCCCTCAGCATGCTCCTACCCAGCATTACTTTCTCCAAACTATAGAACCTCAAGCCCAGTGTTTTCATGACCAGGGTAAGACATTCTGCCAAAATACAGATTTTGCTCCTAAAAGCTTTGTACATCCATACAAAAGTATCTAATAAGAAAACATAGATAATCTCCTCTCTTGAAGCATTCCTTCTCTAGTTATCAATGGCCTGTCAATTTTTGTCAAGTCTTTCAAGAGACAAGTCTATACCTTCCACATCCCCCCAGTGGCAAGGAGGGATTATCAGGGGAATCCTCTAACTAGAAAAAAGTAGCAAATTGTCCATGTCAGGATCAAGTAGACTTTAGAACCCATTAATAACATTTTTAATAAACTGATAAAGGTTTTGGCTGCAACACTGGCTCACACTCTATGAGTTTGACTATTACTTCATGAGAAATTAATGCCAGTTTGTCATTTTGACATCAGAAGCAAATGGAACTCCAGAAAATACTGTTAGAAAGGCAAAAGTTCATGCTGTATCAAGTATTCTGAAATCAGGTTTTAAGTATACACCATACTTTCCAAGTATATTCACAGTACCACATTTATGATATTTTTGATCCTTAGAATTTGCAATAATGTAAATATTTCCAAGAATTTCCTTGATTGGTTTATATATTGTGACATTCAATGTTTGAAATAACTCTAGTAGAAAGTTTAATGTGCTTATAAAGGAAAGTGTGTGACTGGGCTGTCATTTAGGAGATTATTTGCTGCAGCTAAATAGGTGGGATGCCTGAGGACACGAAGCTGTCACAGCAGAGGCAGATATGGACTAAGACCAAACAGCAGATGAAAATATGCAAACACCTAGCGATATAGTAATTAAAATGAGGTAATAATTATAATGATAGTTTTCCTAACTGGAGCTTCAGAGGGGTTGGTTGCTGTTGTTTTGCTTTGTTCTTGCACCATAGAGCTATCAGAGTACTGGGTAGCAAACAGGCATAATTTTCCCTCAAAGAGTGTTTGATGTCAGAAATGGGTCTTGGTCTCTAGGAAAAGGTGCATAGGAGAGCTTCTTGATGTGACTAAGAGAGAAAGAGTTAGATGCTCAAATACATTTGAGATACTCTGTGTGACAAGTTTTGTGCTGGGGAGCTATGCAACCCTTGGGTCAAAGATTTCTGAATTGCCGTCATATCTTGCCTTTCACTGTTCCATTAGCCACCTCAGTGTCATTGAGTCCAACATCCAACTCCTGCCACTGCCTGCCCAGAGCGAAGCCAGACATGAGCTCCTCTTGCTAACTTTTTAGGCATGCTCAGGAGCTAAAACCTGACATCTCCTGTCCACAGATCTGACATAAAGCAGGCGCCTGCCTTAGCTCTGCCTTGGGCCACAGCTCTGGCATCCTTCACTGCTTGCAGCCAGCTCACAGCTACTCTAAGCACATAGTTTAGATGCTCCAGGCCAAGATAACACCCAGCCAAAGACATAAAAGGTGTTTGAAGCCTTCAGGAAGCCATGTCAGGGTCTTCATACTGGGAGGCAAGAGGTGGAGAAGTGAGGGCATTTCACAAGGAGGTGAGCCCAGAGAAGCACACTCCTCCTCAGTGGAAGTGCAGATGGGCTGGGTCACGAGGAACTGTAGTCACCACATGGAGGAAAGAAGGGGATGTGGCAGGTCCCCGGGTCATGGCATGACTGTGGCAAGGACTAAACTCATCCACATATGAATGAACTGCCACCGCCTCTGAGCCTGTCTGAAAAGAGCAGAAAGTTTGGTTTTAGGAGTTAGCATCCATGACTAGAATAGAGAAAAACCATCCTGGAAGATCAGGGACAGAGGTGGAGAGGTCAGCAGCTCCGTGCAGGGCTGAGGTTAATAAATACAACCCTCTCTTTTTTCCAAGCTTGCACATAAGAAGCAGATTTGAGCACCAATGGAAGATGCCCAGGCTGTCACACAAGGCATCTCACAGCACAACACTTCAACAGGTGATGGCACATATTCACTGCAAGTTTTCACTCAAGTTAATGTTTCAAAAGAAGCAGGATTGCTGTTTTCCTCCCACAAGAGGGCTCTACAGCTTCACTCTCCAAATTTAGGAGTGTTGCAATATTTCAGTAGGCTTGTGAATAGCTGTAGTCCCGCATTGCCTGTAAGAGGCCATGGTGGGGTAGATATTGTCACATACTCAGCAAGGAAACAGCCTTGCCATACATGAACGAGTAAGTCATCCTTGTGACCCTTTCTGAGCATGAGGAGCACGATTTCAGCCACAGCAGGAAAATAATATTCTGTTAAAGAGAAAGAAATAGTTTTCAGTGCCCCCTGATTAGAGTTGAAAGGTATGATTGCAAGACTCGTTTTATAAGTGCTATGATGTGGGAGGAACCTGCCTCAGACGGTTGTGTAGAGTTGCAAACAAAAGTAATCACACATGATATAAACAGGATTGATCTAAACAAGGCATTTGGCAATAATGGTATCCACTGGCAGAATAACAAGCAGAATGTCAGAGACACGACAGACAGCCAGGCTCACAGGCAGGTTTCCTCGGCTGGTGGGGCTGCATGTGGTCACCAAATGAAAAACAGGAAGGGCAATGTAACCCTGACTGGTCCTTTCCTCACCACCTCCCAGAGCTCCCTGGAGTAGTACTTTCACAGAGGAGACTGCCAGAACTCCTGCTCAAGTTTGGGGAGAAGAGCACCCAAAAGACATCAGTTCCCTATGAAAATTCAATCCCAGTTTCTTGTGGCATATAGACACAAAATTGATTCTTGCTGCAGATCCTAGAGAGCTCAGATAGGAGCAATGTCTTAAGTAGTGCAATGCTGGTAAAAGTGTTCTATTTCCCTGAGTGTTTCTCAAAGCAAGAGCTGGGTCCATGCTTTCACACAGTGACCTATAAGTGAAAACCAGCACAAGACACATCTTCTCCCTGTCATTTCTTCTCATTGGTGTGTGCAGGCCTTGCTTTATCTAAAAGGAAGCGGGTTCGAACTTCAAAAGTAAAGTTCCAGACCATGTAAGTTAACTTGTTTTTCCCTCCCCAAATGCACTGTTTATACTACTTTTAATACCAACCAAGAGATTCTCCTACAATTACTTTTCCAGTGTTGGAGGGAAACCTAACATTAAAACCACATTTCAAACTTTATTTGTCAAATTCTTCAACTAAACTACCTTCTTTTTTCTCCCTTAACTTCAACAAACCATTACAAATATTTTTAAGGATGGTTGCCACAATTAGAGTCATATGCAGTCACCTGACATAAAACACCCACCACAGGTATACCACTGACTCCTTATGCCTTCTTGAACCTCAGTAACACCCTTTAAGCAAACCTACGGGGTGCCATAACCTCAATCACTGTATAAATCTCCTCTTGTCCTAACAGTTATGAGAAAGATATAAAGGGAGACGTGCAGCAACTCTCAGGGCTGCAGATCGGAACAGATCCTTACAGTGTTTGCGGAATGGACGAACAATAGACCCTTGAAGAGTAAAACAACCAAGAGAGCAGAACAGCCAGCTACACTCAATACACATCAGTCCCAGGAAAAATAAATGTTTGTACAAAGCTGCACAACCAGTGTGGTCACCTAGAGGTTTTTTTCATAATGTGTTTCATATATTGACTAATTCCAAGCATTTTTTAGTTGGGTTCATTTCCAGGTGCAAGGACAAACACTTAGTTAACTCAAAACAACTAAGGGCTCATTTAGGGATGGTTGAAAATGGTCACAATTAGTAGCTTGTTCAAAGCTTGCAGAAGTAGTACTGTTGCCAGCCTATTGGTGTAGTGCATTTGCCAACACTTCCCTGCTGCATTGCTGCATATCAAGCATGTATTCTGATTTTAGAATAGGCACATTTTTGCTTTTTTTATCAATGATTGTGATATTATTATGGACACCCACTTTCCCTTTCTGCTTTGCCTTACAGAAATCATGCTTGAAGCAGTATAAAGCTAGTAAGATATCAAATAAAGTGTGGGTTCGTAACAAGCAAGTGGAGCTGCATGATATGAAAGCTCCAGAACTATAATAGACAACTTCACCAAGTCCACCTAATCATTATAGCAGAAAGCCACTCACAGTTGGACACGTCTCTGCCTAATGACTGTACATTCTGCGCAAGACATTCTTTCTATTAAAAAATAGAGGAGACACATTAAAAAAAAAAAACAGAATTAGCAGCTAGTTTAGTGAAAATGTCAAAGGGATAGCTATGCTAAATTGTGTCATTCCCAGTATCCTCTAGCATTTGGGCATGGGGTCATTCCCACACAGGCAGGCTGCCCTCCACAGTCTCTTCCAGCTCTCCTTTAATAGCTTTTTATAGAAAGGACATGGTACAAATTATATGGCACTTACCAGCACCGAACAGAAAATGTAACGGGTCACTTCTGGGGGCCATGATTTTAATTTCCAATTTTTTCCCACCATTTTATCAATTTTGTCTTCAAGTTCTACTGCTTTGACTAAGGTTCAGAAGCCTCCTGGAATAAATGTGTTATAAAGAGAGATTTCCCCGGTCCGTGCTAATGGATTCAGAAAGCTATTAGAGGAAGTGGAATCAATTGGCATTTAGAGTAAGTTTGCGAGCGCTTCTGCCTATTTTATTACCCCTAGACACTTGCTGTCTGCTTTAAGATTCACTGTTGGTTATTTAGGTCGGGTTTCTAAGCTAGTCTCATTCCATGCTTCTCTTGAGCATCCTGTGAATCCTGTGCAGGATTCAATTTGCTGAAGATTTATGAGTCCTTCCCATTTCAGAGTCATATACATCATATGGAAACTATTGCACAATGAAGAGCTGTGAGGTAGTCCCTCCCCGGCTGTCTCTAGAATAGCATTACAAATTAATAGCTTCTGAAAAGAACCACAATAACAGTACCATAGTCTTTTTGTTGGCTTTTTAAATTTATTTCAGGCCCATCTTGTCTTTGTGTCTGAATGTTTTCTAGCCAAGTCCTTGAACATTACCAGTGAAGCAGGGAAGGGGAAAGAAGATGGAAACTGCTACTTGGTTTCAGCTGCTGGCTCCCAGTTAGTCCTAATGGACTGAAACATCCAAAAATTGAACCCCTGTGGTGCTATTCAGAATATTTGCATGTGTTTATTCTAGCCCACTGTCTCTTCAAATGACGAGGCACAGTATAAACACTGCTTTTCAATTATCTTACTTCTTGTAACCACATTGTTACCTTGCCTGCAGAGAATACACAACCCAAATAGAGCAATAGATGAACTGCAGTTTGTCCAGCACAGAGATATAAATATGTATTAGGGAGAGACCCCCCCAGAAGGACACTGCCTGTACTCAGACAACAGATCCACCTAGCAGAGCAGCCAGCAGTGACAAGGAGAAAGCACATTAGAAAGTGGGACAAATATAAAGTAATTATTGCCTGCTCTGCATTTTGGCGTCAAGCATTCAGAAGGGTGGTATCCAAACCATTATTTTTAGTAACTGAAGACTAGTGTTTAGTAACCATTTTTAATCCTTCTTAAATTTGCCTTCTCCCATCTTTAGTTTATACATATGCCTGACCTATAGAAATGCATGTTGCAAAGGAGCTCATAATTCGACCATGCATTGGGTGAAAGTATGCTCCTCTTGGTGACCAGTTTTAAGGCATGGATTGCCTTCTAGTTCTTGTCCCATGGGAAACAGCGATCAGTGAAGCTCCTTTTTGTCATTCATCTTCTTTGCATTGCCCAGATTGTAAAAATCTGTTGTATTCCTCCCTTTCTCTTAGACATTTCTTCCAACGTGAATAGTAGTAATCTACTTAGTAGGAGGATGAGCCAACTGAAAGCTTGTGGGTCAGGATTAGAGGACAGATCAATGTGAATGACTTTGTGGTGAGTGTCTGCTGCAGAACCCCTGGTCAGCAAGAAGTAGATAAGGCCTTCTTCAGACAACAGGAAAAGGCCTTATATTGCAGGTCCTGGTCCTTATGGGGTACTGGATCCAGCCCCAGATCTGCTGGAAGGGCAACATAGCAATTCAAGATACAAGCAATCCAGGAGGTTTCCACCTGGTAATAATGAGCAGAGGCACTTCCTGGGCTTGACAAGACACACACTAAGAAGTAGCATTGACGCGTGGAAAGGTAAACTCCACAACCTGAATGTTGGGGGACAGACTTGGCTGCAGTGACCATGCGACAGAGGACATCAGGATCTCAAGAGAAGGGAGCAAGTCAAATAGCAGGATCATGACCTGGACTTTAGGAGAGCAGACTTCATTCTATTCAGGGAGCTGCTAGGAAAAATCCCCAGGATATAGAGGGGAGTAGGGAGGTTGAGGAGAGATGGTTGATTTTCAAGCATCACCTCCTCCAAGCTCAAGATTGGTCCTTATGCACATGCAGGAAGTCAAGCAATCAAGCAGAGGGTGATAGGATGCCTCCATGAACAAACAAGTAGCTCTAGATAACTCAAGGGGAGTATAAAAACACTGAGTGTGCAGTGATGGGATTCGGAAAACCAAAGCCTGCCTGGATTTGAATCTGCTGAGGGATATGAAGGGCAGCAAGACAGGAAGACTAGGGAAAAACAGGCCCATCACTGAATGGAGCAAGGGACATGGTGACAAAGTGTATGGAAAAGGCCAAGGTACTCAATTCCCCCTTTGCCTCAATCTTCTTTGCCCATCCCAGCCTTCAGGAATTGCAAGCCTCTGAGACCAGTGCAAAAGTCTGCAGCAAGAAAGACTTACCCTTGGTGGATAACACCAAGTTAGGGAACATTTAAACATCTCCATTTTGGAGATATTCAAAAGTCAACTGGACACGGTCATAAGCAACCTGTAGTGCTTGCTGCTGCTTTGAGCAGAGGTTTGGATTAGATATTAAGAGATGCCATCCGACCTTGAGGATTCTGTGACAGGTCGTGTCTCTAATGACCCTCCTCCAGCTCTCTTTGTCTTACTTTTCCAATCCAACTATGATTTTTCCCTTTTTTAAACATAGTACCTATTGCATGTACTAGTCAAAAAAATTAAATATCCTGGAGTTATACAGTGGCATGACAAAATACTCTTTTGCTCTCTGTTCCTTAGCTAATAATTTCTAAACTTAATTTGCTTTTTTGATGAGTCTCAAACTTCAGGCAACATTTTTGCATACCATGATTCCAAGGCAGGTAAGGCAGAGCTCATCACTATGCATTTTAGCTACAGTTGTTCCTTTTATCCCCACCTACGTGTATTATTTTGCATTTACTGATATTATATTTCATCTGCAATTTTACTGCCAAAACACTCTCTATCATGAAATCAGAATAATTTCATGTCTTTGAAGACTTTTCTGACTATCCTAAAGCATTTCCAAGTTGAGTGGTGCAGTTGATATGTCTGAGGGATAGGATGTCTTCCGGAAGGACCTGGGCAGGCTTGAGAAGTGGGTCTGTGCAAATATCATGAGGTTCAAGGCCAACTGCAAGGTCCTGCACCTGGATCAGGGCAACTCCCTGTATGAGTATAGGCTGGGGGATAAAGGGATTAAGAGCACCCCTGCTGAGAAGGACTTAGGGGTACTGGTGATTGAAAAACTGGACATAAGCTGACAATGTGCACTTGCAGCCCAGAAAACCAACCATAACCTGGGCTGCACCAAGAGAAGCGTGGCCAGCAGGTCAAAAGAGGTGATTCTGCCCTCTACTCTGCTCTGGTGAGACCGCACTTGGAGTCCTGTGTCCAGATCTGGAGTCCTCAGCACAGAAAATACTTGGACCTGTTGGAGCACATCCAGAAGAGACACACAAAAATTATCAGAGTGCTGGAGCATCTCTCCTACCTGACAAGGGATGGTGGATTTAAACTAAAAGAGAGTAGATTCAGACTAGGTAGAAAGAAGAAACATTTTTACATTGAGGGTGGTAAAACACTGGAATATGTTGCTTAGAGAGGTGGTAGATGCCCCATCCCTGGAAACATTCAAGGTCAGGTTGGACAGGGCTCTGAGTAACTCTTTGCAGCGAAATTGGACTAGAGGACCTTAAGAGGTTCATTTCAACCCAAATCATCCTATGATTTCCTGTTTTTCTTAAGCTTTTCTGCATTACACTTTCACTCCTCCTTTTATTGTGGATCATGAAAGAGTTGTGAACAACAGCAATCTCAGCACATTTCCCAGCAGGTGACCACTGATAATCTTCTGTATTGTAAAAGTGATCAGTAATTCCATCACTAAAATTTAGCCAGATATTAATAATCTGTGAAAGGATGTTTCATCTTGCCCCAAGATGATTTATTTTCTCTAATAGTCTTTAGAAAAAATCTAGTCAATAGCTTTTTGGAAAACAAGTTCAATAGTACCAATCTCATACATGGTGAGTTCTGCAAAGAAGCCTAGTAAATATATGAGATAAAATTTTCCTTTATACAAGTTAAATTGGGCTTTTCCTCAGTTTATAACATTTATGTATGTCTAGTAATTCTAGTCGTTCATGTTATACCACTACCAAATTTCGAGTAGAGATCAGATTTAATGCATCAGCAGATTACAGTAGACCCTTCAAACAAAAAAACCAAACAGGCATTACCTTCATTCCTCTAGCATCTCAAAGGTCATTTCAAAACACCAAACATTTTCATACTATTCGATAGTAAGTTGTTTTAAAAGGACTCTTAGAAACAGATCAGTGATTTGTAGCTGAAATGTTGATTTTACACAAGGGCTGAATGACTTTATGGATTAAAGAACAGTTTTTAAACCGTGACTCTTGCAGGACTGTTTTTTGAAACACAGCAATATCTCATTGCAATATTTTGTCAGAGTATTTAAAAAAAATGTTTTAAAAGCAGAATTAAACTTTGTGAATCACTGCCGCTTTTGGATATACATAAAATTGATTTTTCTCATTGTCGTGTCATTCACAGGCAAATCAATGACTCACCAAAGAGTGTAAGAACCAGTGCCAGAGCCAGGAATAAATATAGACATCCTACCATTCAGTACCTTGCACTAGACACTAGGTTGCATTTTCTTTCCCAATTTATTATGTTGTGAGATTAAAGAAAACTGGACAGCCTTTACATGAATCCCTGCCTTACAAGATAGTTTTTTTATGAACATCTCCTGATTTTCATTATGACTGCAGCTCATACCTGTGCAGGGGAAAAAAAAAATTACTTTAATTCCAAATGAATAAAATACTCTTAATGAAATAAGCCCACATTTAGGAATCAATTTCCTTTCTAGTATCTAACTGGCATTGAAAAATCAGGCTGACCAAAGTTTACAGCTCTATTCTGACCTATAGTTAGCACTGCCAGCAAAGGTGCTTTCTGACTGAGAAAGGGTATGAGCTGTTCTTTTCCCAGACAAAGCAAGGGTGGATACGTACCTAACCTGTAAAGTCTGGGACAAAATTCAAGACTTCCTGTGAATTAATAAATGTGAATATGGACTAGAAGGTCTGATTCTAATATCAGTGCAAGAAGGGTTCTGATTAACCTGTCTCATAACCTATTCAGAAATGTTTTCCTATGTCTGCTTGATGTAAAGCTTATAACAAGAATTCTATATTTGCTGGACAAGGATATTTTGCATTCTCTTTGCACAATATTAGTAATGATGCAGAGCATATGGAACAAGAAGTAGCTCAGACTGTATTTTCTATTGTGTTCTTCTTAATTTGACATCAATGAAGCATTTATAAAATTTCCTTTGGCTTCCTTCGTATGTAATTTACCTTGGAATTTTCAGATTCCTTTGTGACAGAAGGATTCAGGTGATCTGCCAAGTACTCTGTTCTTTTAATTAACCAGTGCATATTTACAATGTAGTCAAAATGGATGTATCATGGTAAATTATACCAGCATTTTCAATTTAACATACTGGCCTTTTTCCAGATGGTATAGCAGAACAAGTAAATTTCGTATCAGATTTCCATTTTTCCCCACTGTCTACATTATTAACTGTAGAAATATTTTTGCCAGGAATAACTGACTGCAAGTAGCACTTGCGCAAGGTTTCACATGCAATAACTTGATCCACAAAGTACTCTCTATGGTTTTGAATATTGTATATAGAATATAGTAGCACCAAAGGAGCTACTGCTTCTTTTCTAACTGTTACTACTGAAAGACCTGCTCACCAAGAGAACTGAGGGAGAGGTGGACACCAGCTCAAAAAAGGAAGTTACTATTAAAATAGCACTGCATATGTACATGTTGTACCCTACAGAGGTTGCCTGCTCCTAAAAGCTTACATTTGAAGGTCAAGAGCTGCTATGTCAAAACCCTTTGGCTTTTTCAACACTAGCAAACACTGCTCTGGTATCCCTGTAATATATACATGCAAAGGCTGCCAACATTTGCAGTTCTGTCTCCAGTCTCATCCTATTCTGTAGTTTTCTGCCTGAAAGCTCCACTGGTAGAACAGAGATCTTCCCCAAAGGTTCAGCTTTCATTTCTAAGGTAAGTTTCCATCCCCCATGGCTAGAGAAAAAAGCTTTAAAAGGAAAAGCATGTGCCATTGAAGGATGGGGACAGGTTGGCGATGATGCAGAATTTAGAATATGCTATTATAAAAGAATTGCTTGATTCTGCCAGGCTGGGTTTTCTCATGCACATTTGCAGAGCCCACTTGGCATCAGATAGTGCACCTCAAAATGGGAACAGTCCAGAGGTGTCCATACAGTACTCTTCAGCAATGAACATCTGTCCCTATATTTACAGGGAGATAAATAGATTATCTAAATTATGATGTAACTTTGGTTAAAATTTGAAGAGTGTTCAAGTTACTGGAGATGAAGAAGGAATTTCCTCCAGATATCTCATGCATCTCACTTCACACTGATCTCTCGTCTGAATATGCATGAGGATTTTGGTTCATGGCTATCATTTGAAAGCAAATTCTCCGACTACTTATTTACTGCATGTTGGCTCAGTTCTGGTGCGTTTGAACTAGACTACTTTCAGGAGAAGCTCTGACCAGAGCACTCCAGCCCCTCGTGGAGGTGGGAGGTATGACTGGGTCTTCAGAGAGCATGAAATCCCACATGCCAAGCCTAGTCCCCAGCAAAAGCCCAGGACCACACAACATACAGGTGGAAAGCTGTAGTAATGATTTATCTACTAATCCCCTCCTTCTGCTCCAAATTAGCTTCCATCACAAAGAATTACTGAAAGTTGCCTTTCTCCATTTAAGTAAGAGAAGGCAAGGAAGGTAACTAATAAACACACAAAAAAAATGTCAATGCCAAACAAGCTTGTTCCCTTGCCCACCTCTTCCAGCCCTGGGGTCAGCAGCCTGGTTGGAGCTGCACTGGGGGCACTTCCCTGGAGATCATAAAATTCATCACTCCTCTTGGGCATCTCCAGACTTTGGACATCTCTCTTTAGATAGCTGAATCCAGCCCTGCCTGACTCCTGCAACAACATTGCAGCCATCTGGAAAGAAATACAAACGAGTTCTTCCTTCCTCACTTGGTACTATTAACAGAGAATGGTTAATATTTTGCTACAAAGCTCCTGCAGCATGAGCAGTCATCTGTCCCTCTGTGCTGTACGTCCCTGACAGTCCCCTTCTGCCCTCCTGCTGCTTTATTCCCACTCTGTGCAGATGCACCAGGTGCAAGGTGGGGGATATTAGGGAACCTGGCAGGAGAGCATCTGAGCCATTAACTCAGATTTTCTCTTCTAACGTCAGAAGATTCAGCCAAATAATTACAGCACACAGCTGGTGCCTGCTAATACACTTTAAATTTGATAATCTGTCCAGAAGTGAAGAACATTTTTATTCAGTGCAGGTTGAAAAGACAAGGCAAGAAAATTGAATGAGACAGGGTATTTTCAACATGATCTTTTTCATTACTGTGCTTCAGCTCTATTGACTTGAAGAGCAGAGCAACAACTAGGCAAACAAAACAGTTCTTTTTCATCTTCTGCAGTTACGTAATTTAACAATACTCTTTTTTTTTCCTCCAGACTTGCTGAGTCTTCTTGCAACTCTTCTCTGTCAAAACAGTGTCTGCTTTTAACACCAAATTTTCTTAATAGTCCCACCTGAAGCAGAAATGTGCCAGTTACATTCTTGTCCTGATTATCAGACAGCTCACTGGAATACATCATACTGAGAGAAATTAACTTCTGAAGACAAGCCTGTGAAATCAATATTTTAAAGACAAATATATATGTATAATATATGTGTGTGTGAAATCAACAGTCGTAATAGCAGCTGGGAAAGAGAAGACAGTGCAACTTTGTTCTGGTGTGGAACTTGGTGCTCAGGGAGGTCTACGCAGGCAGAAAGTGCCTCGGTGTCCTCCTGAGGCCCCACTTGATCCATACCCTGCCCTCACAGAGCCACTGAAGGCTTCAGCCCACAGAGAGGACACATAAACCACAGATCCCAAAAGCCCTTGTGCAAGTATTTCTCTGGTCTCCCGGCATGGCTGAGAAATACAAGCAAGTGTCACATTACCCACTGAACTGATGGATAAAAAGCAGTCAGAGAAACAGAAGAAAGAGAAAATGCATCATTTTCTCTGCTGCATTTCAAGGGAAAACAGACTCACGCCTGCATGTCCTGTACCTCTTTCTGTGTGATGTCCCCAGGGACGGAGGTGCCCAGTACTGAGAACCACCAGTGGAGCTGAGGGGAGTCTCCTTTTCCCAAGGGTTCACACTGTTTACATGGATGCCACAAATAAACTTTTAACATCAACTGGCAAGCTTTAAAGTTCTGTAGTAAACTGTGTGTATATGTCTTCTGGGACCATCTTCCCCATAAAACAAACTGGCATCTAGCTGCAGTCGCATACACAGAAAATTAACTCTGTGTGTAGAGAGCAAAATTTGCCATCCAATTATTAAGGCAACAGTGTTAAATAACAGTCCATCATGAGGACACAGGTCTTAAACTATGGAGAAAAACTGATTCGTCTTTGGGTACCTAGATGCAAGTTATACGTATTATTATCTCCACTATATATGAAGCAACACAGGGTCATGCTGACAACTCAGCACGTTGGAGACAGCCCACTGCAGAGTCATTCTCACAGGAAGAACATTAAATGACAATAAAGCAATACTTCACCACCTGTCCTAATGCTCATCCTCCCCGTTTGACCTGCCACGTCTTCAGCTGTTCCTGCTCAAAAGGCTACAAGATGAGAAGGTGACATTCAGGTTACAGGCAGCCTCTGCCAGGCTTCAGTGAGGATCTGGTGACACTGAGTGTTGCCTGTGAGGCCATTGCTTGCTTGGCAGGATGTTCATTCCTTGGGAAGGATGAAGGAGCATTGTAAAGCATTAGCCTTTGTGTTCAGGTTTAGGAAACGTCTTAAAATAGATCAGCGGGATATTAAATGAAAGAAAAAAAACCACAATAAAATATGTATAGTAAAATTCATAGAATGGTTAGAGTTGGAAGGGACCTTAAAGATCATCAAGTTCCAACCCCCTGCCATGGGCAGGGACACCTCTCCCTAGAGCAGGTTGCTCAAAGCCCCAGCCAGCCTGGCCTTAAACATTTCCAGGGATGGGGCATCAACAACTTCTCGGGGCAACCTGTTCCAGTGCCTCACCACCCTCACAGGAAAGAGCTTCTTCCTAATATCTAATCTAAACCTCCCCTCTTCCAATTTAAAACCATTACCCCTCGTCCTGTCACTAGACTTCCTGACAAAGAGTCCCTCCCCAGCTCTCCTGTAGGCTCCCTTCAGATACTGGAAGGCTGCTATCAGGTCTCCGTGGAGCCTTCTCTTCTCCAGGCTGAACAGTCCCAGCTCTCTCAGCCTGTCCTCATAGGAGAGGTGCTCCATCCCTCTAATCA
>VXBW01006080.1:800086-832010 GCA_013400375.1 Thinocorus orbignyianus | reverse complement strand
ATATGATGGAAAGTGGCTTCGCAACTTGGTCTGCCAGCTCCTTCAGGACCCGTGGATGAATTTCATCAGGTCCCACGGACTTATGCACTTTCAGGTTGTTCAGGTGGTCTCGAACCTGATCTTCTCCTACTATTGGCAGTTCTCCATTCTCAGAGCCCCTGGTTTTACCTACTGTGACTTGGGCAGTGCAGTTAGAGCCTTTGCCAGTGAAGACTGAGGCAAAAAAGTCATTCAGTACCTCAGCCTTATCCATATCCTGGGTGGTCAGTTCTCCTGTTTTCTTCCGGAGAGGGCCCACAGCCTCCCTAGTCCTACCTTTTTCCCTGACATAGCTATAGAATTTTTTCTTATTGCCCTTGATGTCCTTGGCCAGATTCAGTTCCCTTAGGGCTTTTGCCTGCCTGATATGGTTCCTGGCCACTCGGACAGTTTCTCTGTATTCCACCCACCTTTGCATGAGAAATGCATATGAACCTTGCATATGAACCTTTGCATGAGAAAAAGATGTGCAAAGTTGCAACTATTTAAAAATAAAAATAAAATTTTATAGCTGCATGAAAATGCTTAAAGCTACTAAGGAAAAACAAAGACATTTTACTTCATTATATAATATCTTTAAAGGTTATTTACTAAATAGTCCATACTGTTATTTTAAGTAGCCAAGCGAAAATACATGAAGTAATATGTAACTAGGCACAGACAATCTGTAGAGAGGCAAAATGACATCTCAAAGCTGCCCAGTTTCTGCCATAACTGTTCAAGCCTCAGAGCTGCTGCCCTTCTGAGAGAGCTGCTGGTCCAGTGTTCCCCAACCGTGGAGGTTGGGTGTATCCTGAGACAAGACTTTTTTTTTCCAAACACTTTTTATATGCTTCTTTGCAGCACTTACAGATTAATTCCTCATTTGTCAGATGCAGCCCACATAAGAGGGCACCTTGTGGCCAGCGGAGAAGTAAAGCATTTCGAGCTCCTATTGCCCTGATCAGGGTCATGAAGTCCACTGTAATAGAAACTCCCTGCCCTTTCTATAGCACTTAAGTCCAAGGAACCTGGTTTTGCACCATGCCATATATTCCCTCGCTCCACACACACTACCCCCACACGTACATGCAGTCCTTATTGCTCTTGCATTACAGAACTTCCATTAACTTCCTGCAGGAGCTCACAGGGCTCACGGTCAAAAANAGAAAAGAAAAAAAAAAAAAAAAAAAAAGAGTAAAGTTAAAACAGCAAACACACACACAGACAAAATATAAAAAATGACAGGTAGATGACTGCATGGAAAAGGATTTTCCACAGAGGAGTGGTGGGTTCGTTTGTAACCAGAGGTAATGAAGTTAAAGTAGTCAAAAAATGTGAAGCAAAATTGAGGAAGTCATCTTCGCAAGCAAGGAGAAATCAGACTAACTTCTCTGATCCTACATGACATGCAGAGACTAGCAGGAATAAATATATATTAAAATTAATTTATTTCAAATCACTTTTTCCTTTGCTTATCTCATGATCAGAGATCAGACCTAAGGCTATCTATCACAGTAGACGATATCTTCGTTAGAGGAGCTGAGA
The DNA here is from genome assembly GCA_013400375.1 of Thinocorus orbignyianus. Classification (NCBI taxonomy): domain Eukaryota; kingdom Metazoa; phylum Chordata; class Aves; order Ciconiiformes; family Thinocoridae; genus Thinocorus; species Thinocorus orbignyianus. The sequence continues at coordinate 830,444 of VXBW01006080.1, read as the reverse complement.
TAGCGACACAGGCTCTGGAAGAGAGCTCTGCACTGCTTTAGGTGTTAGTGATGGGCATGACACAGATCTTGGCAAGTAATGAAAATTTTAATTTGCTTTCAAAACGGGCTTAGAAGTGCAGTCAAATGCCATTTATCCAGCTAAACAAGGTTCAGCTCTTGATAGTTCCTCTGCACCTACTTTCATTATTTATTAGTATATATTACTGGGGTTATAGAAATGCTTAACAGCTTGAACCAAGAAGTAGTTCTCATTATCAGAAGCGCTGTACGAGCACATAGCAACAGACAGCTCCTGCCCAGAGAGCTCCTGATCTGAGCAGAAAAAACAGGCACATGCTGGGAAAGGCAAATTGACACAGGGAGAGAAAGAAGTCTGTTCTGCAGCAGAGCCAGGACTGGTGATGGAACTCCAACCACCATTTTTACACTTAGGCACAGGATCTTCAATTCTTTTCTGCCTTGTTGGGGCAATTTTCATGCAAAAGACCCCTCCTGTGTTTTCCCACCTGGGACCAACTGCAATCGCAAACATCATTAGTGAGCTGGCTAAATTCCTCATTATTCTTCAGTGTTTTTTTAGTTTGTGTTTGTTGAACAAATCAGCTCCTCCCAAATAATTTTTTAATCTTTTGGATCATGACAATCAAATTTAATAGAGAGATAATGGTCTCAATATTGTTAAGCTTCTGGCAAGTTCTGTAGTAGTAGTCAGAGAGAGGGGAGAGACCTCATTAATGTCCCACCCAGAAGACTACACTGTGACCTCAGGTCCTTTCAGAAACTGGGCAATTTTCGCAGAAGTTCAGCCTCAAAACACGAACTCTTAGAAAATGATTTCCCATTAGTTTTGCTGCTCTTGGGACAATCTGACCATGCAAATGCTGGTATTTGGCTCCCAAAAGCAAAAGAACAGAAGTCCTGTCTTGTTCATTGAAAAGATATGTCATTTTACCTTCTCTTCCAGACATCCCACCCTTTCTCAAAGAAGATCCCATGATAAATCCTACTTCTGGCTGTGCTGGGACAGTCAGAGCTGTCTCAAGATTTTCCAGCCATGTAGTAGTACTTGATTTTCCCCAGTCATAAGGATAAATATATGCACTCCTTAACCTCAAGAGAGCCCCCAGATTTATTTTACTAGTGACATCAGAGCTGATTCCCAGACTGTGAAGGGAAAGGGAGACTGTGGAGAAGGTAGCTCTGCTGGGTATTGTGAAGCTGGGGATATTTCATGTGCCCACTGGGACAAGTCCATCTTTCCCTGCTTCCCAGTCAGCTCTTCCTGACTCCAGCCCCTCCATCAGGGGCTGCCTGGCATAATTCCCTCATGACCTACCTCATCTCCTCTGCTTTCTGTGTAGAGGCAACAGTGGTGTGTCTGTTCCTTCCTACATTTGTTGTGTCAGTGTCTGACACAATCCCTATTGGTAGGGCTTCCCTTGCCAAAGACTAAACTGGTCCTGGGTGCAATCCCTCTAGGAGCCAAGCAGAGCATTTAAAAGTAGAATTTAGCCTGATGTGGGAATACCTGCTGACATGAGGGTATGGCCTGTATTTTGACTATGCAATGTCTTGATGTGCTCATCTCCATGCCTTGCTGCCTTACAGAGCATCCCAAAACACATCCTCTGCAATGTGCAGTGGATGCACACCTGAAAAAATCCTGTAAACACCACATGTAAATCATCTACCACCTCCTCCACTGCCAGAAGCGCTGGGTATTGGTATCAAGACTGCTAAACAGCTCTCCAGTGCTCCCACTATTTTCTCAGATGCTTTGTGTGCAATGGTGAGGCACAAAGGGAGTGGCTTAAAGATGGAGTCAACTACAAATCTAAACTAAAGGTCACACAGTTTTCAGCATTTCTTTTTGCAGATGGCTGTGCAAAGCATTTGGAGTAGGAAAGCAACGGGTAATCTTAGCCAAAAAACGTCATGCCTTGTGGGTGAGGCAAGAAAGACTTTATATATGGGAGCCTTTGGGAGGGAAAGCGGAGGGTTGGTGTGATTCAGCAGAGCAAGAGAGACAAACAACGTGACCAAAATATGCTGATTTGTTTGAAGCTGCAGCCTTAATGGCAGACAAAACTTCAGAATAGAAGCACCTTCTTATTGCTTAACTGTCCTGCAATGCTCATTATTTTCCCATCTGTGCAACTGGGAACATGAAGACTCAGTGACAACAAGAATTCTGAGCCTGTGTTTCAAGAAAGTGGGACACATTCTGCACAATGCTCAGTGCAAATTTCAGTATGTGGCACCACCTTCCCAGCTCTGCTGACCTTCCTTGGCAAAGAACTGTCCTCAGCAAGCAACCAGCCAGTATTATTTCTGAAAAATAATGGATTACAGGTAGGGAAAGGAATACGAAAAAGGAAAGGTGGAAGGATTTACTTGTGCAAAACAGCTCAATGTTANTTTTTTTTTTTTTGTTTTGCCAGAGTTTAGTTTGGCAGCAGAATTTGGGCCAATCAGATGGGCAGTCCAGTAACACCCAGGGATTTGGAGCAAGCAGTTCCAGCACTGAGCTGTCTCCCAAAGACAGCCAGCAGAAAGTGAATCAGCTGCTACACTAACAAAAACGAGCAAGAACAGAAAGCAGATTTCCAGTCCTCCTGCTTTGCAGCAGTTTTGTTTTTCCTTGCAATGGCAGCGATGATTACCTTATCTGTGCATACCAGCCAACCACACAATCCAGGAAAAGCCATCATCTAAGAAATACCCTTTTAATAAGTCTTGACATTCTGAATGCAGACCCAGGAAGGCAGAATACCTTCAAGAATACCTTCCTTCAGATAGGCTCTGCAGTGACAAATACAAACCCGCAGAAATGAGGTAAACAAAACTTCCAGGAAGGGAACATGTAGTAGGAAATCGACCCTCTTTGGGAGACGTTTGCAGAAGACCTCGTTTCTTCAGTAGGTGGAAGTTTCTTTCCAGTCACTGGCATCAGATAAACATGGATTTTGGTCTCCAAACTCATATCCCAAGTTTGGGGCACATTTTTGAGTACCCATGGAGGCTCAGTAGATGGATATCTGAGCTGTATCCTCCTTCCCATATCCCAGCTCATCAGATTTCTCCACAGTATAGCTCTCAGAGACCTGAGGAACATCTTTCCCCATAGGATCTTCAACTATTTCACATATTTGGTAACTGAAAGTTAACAGTACCAGGGGACCTAGAAAAGCCTGGCCAAAGAGAAACAGAGACTATATGATTGCTCTGCATAAATACATCAGGAGGTTAATCACTAGTAGAGGGAAAGAGCTATTTAATGGAAAGCATATCTTGGCAGAAGAGCAAATGGCTATGAACTATCTGTCCATGAGTAAATTTGAGCTGGAAATTAGATGAAAGATTCTACTCATTAAGGAAGCAGGGATCCAAAACAGGGATGACAGAGATAAAAGTCCCAAGACAGGACTTGATCCATTTAGGAAGGGGTTACCTAAAACAGTAGTCTGTAGATGGAGAGGACTGAACCCAGAAGGACACAAGGTCCCTAGATCCATCACCATCTTATGCTCCTATGCTCTTGATGCCAGTTTGAAGGGCAAAATACACACATACGCTCCTAACTTGTTAACTCAATCCTAAAATGTTAGCCCTAAAACAAACGGAGAGGGACTTGCATCTTAGCAAGGAAAGGGGAGAAATGGAAAGAAGCACTATTGCAGTCTAGGGATGTGCTGAACCTCTTCCTCATGCTGACTGGAGCACAGTGCACGTTATAGCAATCAGATACCACTGCAAAAACATCCTAGAATGAGCAGTTTGATTCCTGATGACTCTATTTTACAATTGACTACGTATTCTTTGAACTGCAATGCTTGTATGTCATGAAATGCTATTACATATATTTTAAGTAGTAATTTTCCTTCTACCTCATTACTATTTATCTTAGTAGGACATTGCATTTCTATTACTTATAATTTATATTGCAGTGATATCTAGATGTCCCCATTATGTCAGAACTCCATGTGCGAAGCTCTGCACAAATGTATGAATGACAATTCTTTCCCTTTCCCCTCAAAACATCTAAAGTCTACAGGATTTTCCATTGTAAGATACCAGTCCAGTTGGTCTGGGAAGGCTTCATAATGATTCCGAGGGTGCAATTAAGACACAAATGAGGTCAGAAGCTGCTTGCTGTAGCTTTACTACTGCTACCTTAAAATAATGCTAAATGGCGATAGAGAAAAGGCAGAGGTACAGGAAAGAAGGAAAAGAGAAGCAGTACTATAAAGCAAAGCAAGTAAGGTCACCACCAGCAGGTCAGCTTTGGTCCACACTGCGTGACAACTTGAAGTTCCTTTGGAGTTAACAGTATCCTGTTGATCCATGATTCTCAGGTCTCTCAAGACAGAATGATGGCAAGGGTTGATGGTGGTGAGAGTCCCATTTACCATGGGGAACAATGGTAATTTATAGTCCCTATAATAGTTTGACCAATCAACGTGACAGTTACCTGTGCTCATTTAATTATTCTCCAACACACTTGCTCTGTGAGCACCCCCTTGCCTCTGCCCCCTGGGCCATGCTGAGACCTGCACAGCAGATGAGTTGCAGACGAGCTTCTTGGGGCAAACAAGATATGGTTGTTTTGAGAACCAAGGACGTACCTCCTTTGATGTTATATCATGTACATAGGTGGTAGATATCTTGCAGCAAGTGAGCTTTGAGACATCCTGTGAGAACATCAGGTTCTCACATCCAGTTTCTCACATCCATCCATAGTGTTGTACCAATTAAAGCCCAATCCATGGAAACAGCTCTGCAGTTATAACAATAGAAATACATTTCTACCTCACGGTGTTATGGTCCAACAGTCACTTGTGCTCCTACAGTAAAGTGCTGAACAACTCATGCTTCCCACCCTTGAAGCTGCTGGTTCCCAGCAAAGCATTCAGCAGAGATGAAGCAAAGACTTTTTGCTTCAGTGGTTTAGCAATGTCACACTGTCACTCAATACAGGGGACACAGCTCAACACAGGGCACAGCTTGGAGGCAAGGACCACCACATGTCCGAACTGTTCATCTGACCTCTCCCCTCATTTGAGGGATGTGGGAAGAGACTTGTGTCTTCCTGAGCTAAAGCAGTGTGTTGCCATGAGCTCAGTGCACAAACAGGGCTCCCACCACTGCAATTATGTGCGCTTGCACTGAATTGAGCTGAACTAGCACCACTTTAATTTCTGGTTAGATCAAAAAAAGACAAAATCATGAACAAATTCTCAAATGCTGAGAGAACAGGGTAAAGGTACCTCTATGGGTGAGATTCTCTGTTGCCTTGTATCTCACGGAATGGCTCTCATTCCTGAAATATGGGTGGAGAAGGTCTTTCTTCCATAGGACAATGTTATATACCACCTTGGTCTGGAGAAAATGAGCAAAGTTCAGTGGAGAACTGGCCCCAAAACAGTTTGGGACAGTGGAGTGTGGGTGAAGCCTTTAAAGCAGCCACATAATTCCACTTGTTCTCAGCAGGTTTCTTTCCACCTTACTGCGGAGGTGAGCTTTAAACCTGAGCTGCAGCTTTACTGTATTTTCCCCAGCAGTGTTACCCCAGGGCCCACTGCCATCGGACATCAACCGCTTAAAGAGAGCAACTTTGAGGAAGTGTCTGAGACTGAAACAAAGTACACAGATTTCTCGGGTGAAAAAGCTTAATGCAGCTCGCCAGGGAGACAGATGGCAGCTTCCCTCCTGACAGGCACCGTGGGGGCTGAGTTTGCTCAACTCCCTCTATCTGCACTTTGATGTATTCCAGCAGCTGTATGAAATTAATTCCAATAAATTAAACCTCTTTCAGGGACAAACGATCCACATGAAAACTATAGTGCTAGGGGAAATCAGCCATTTGAATCAGTGATCTCAGAGAGAGGGAAGCAGCACCCTTTTGCTGTAAAGCCCCACTTGTTGGCTATATCATAGGTATTTGCTGAGGCAGCCAGAAAAAGCTCTGCCAGCAAAGGAAATAAGATCAAGATCCAAAGCTCGGTGTCTATAACCACAGCAGTGCCAGCCCATTGACTTACAGTGGTCAAAAATTAGCCCAGCATATCCAAGACCTGAGAGACAATCTTCTCTAAGCACCTTGAGAAGGCTCTTTGCCCCCTCCATGACCAACTTCGTCAGGAGGAAGGGAAGCTCAAGCTGTTTGAAACACACAGGTCTAAGACTAACATTCAGCTAGATATTTGCAAATTTAACTTTGAGTGCACCAGTGTCTTTACTGCACTTATCAAGCTGGTTCTTTCAGTTGTTCACTTTGTTTTAAGGCCACTCCATTGAATGTGACACTGTACATTAGACTCAGGGGGCTGAATGACGGAGGAAGAACATCTGGAGCAGGCACCTGAGTGCTATTGCTCCTGCGCTGTCAGCACCAACCTCTTCTCAGCTGTGCAGGAGGCAACTGTGACACTCATCAGGAGTATTGCAGGATGTTTTTCCTCCTCAACTTTAGAAGCAGAAGACTTTTTCAAGGGCCCTGTGCTCACCAATTTCAAATTTGTTTTTGTGAACATCATACTAACGTGCCCGAGGATATCAAATCTTCAAAATAATAAAGAATGTCTATGGATATATATTTCTTTTTTCTTTCAGTATTCCTTAATATCAGTCTGCATTTTTAAATGTCCTTTCACCTAGATGACCCTTTGCAACTACAGAATTGTTTATCCTCATTGTGTGAAGTGTCTAAAATTGAGAATATATTCATTTTTCACAATATAAACACAAACATAACTGAGTAATATAGCACGAGGAAGGAATCAGGAAACTTAAGTAACAGTCCTCTTTTTCCCCCTAGCTCTGCTTCAGTTTGCCTGGCTATTAACTGGGAGCCAAAAAGTCAAGCATCTACCAGCAACGTGTTCTGGTCTTGGTTACAAAGTGCCTTAAGATTCATTAACCCAAAATATTAGCAAGGACAATAAAGCACTTAGGGCTAAAATAGAACTAGTTACTCTTACCTGTTCCTTTCCAGGAAGACTGAGGCCAACATTCAAATTAGTTCACTTTCTGTCCTATTCTATATGGAGGAGACTTTAACTCTGTCCTTTCCAAGAGGAACTAAGAAAGTATTGTTGCCGGGAAAGCATGAGAGATATCCTTCACAGGGACTATCATGGCCAAATAAAGTAACTCGCCACAGAGAAACTTAGCATAGCAGATCTTTATGGCAGCACTTAAATATAAACTCATAAGCTATTTTTCTTATACTATATCACCAATAAATGTAGCAAGACCTTTAAGAAGCAGAAGTGGTTTTGTGTATGTTAATGTGGAGTTGCCTTTGAACCTGAGACTCAGACGAGGTCTATCCCTACTTAGAGTACCCTGGCCCCCATTTTGCCTCACACTCTGTAAAATAATATATCCCAAAAGCCTAGACTACAAATCACCAAAGCTTGTAAATGGGTCACAATTTTAAGCACCAGTCTCAATTTCATATATGTATCGGAATGGCGTATGTTTAATCTTCTGCTTCTGTAACTCACTCACCTACCGATGGAGGATTTTATATACTGGTGTAAAATGGATGTGACCGATAGTCTTGTTCCCACTCAAAAGATCAAAGGTGTCCCTCTGAAATGACCATTGCAAAGAGTGTCACAATAGTCTAACTGTCTGAGAAATGAGGCTTCTGGACTTTGAAGACATGATTACTATCCATTTGAAGCCCTCCAGGCTGATAACTCAGCCTGGCTGCTGGCTGGAGTGGGTTCCTCTTGCAACAAAGGAAACAACTGTCCTTGATGTTGTAGTGTCGTACAGTGGATGCAGACACAGCGGAAGAAATGAGTCAGAGAGATAGCAAAGATGACACGTAATGGGAAATAACCCTGCCTGCTGATCCCCATTAACAAATGAGCATGCAGAGACCAGTGGATAGAGTGTGCCTGTGCAAACAGCCACAAATTACACAACTAATTGCAGTGCCAGACAGACATGCTCTGTGCAGCACTTAGTCGTGTTCTGCAACTTGTCCCCTGCACAGTGGGGAAGTGGTATCTAGCTGCAAGGGATCACACGCCTGTGTCTCAAAGAATGACACTGTGGGAGACAGCCTTCGAATCTTATCTGCCATCTCAAAATTCCTCTCCAAAACGGTGCACTGCTTCTGCCTTTTTGTGTTATTCTCCTTTCCCCTGTACTGTTCCTCTTTGCATTATCCAAGGAACCACTAATCCCAAAGTCTCAGCTGATACTTCCTCCAAAGTCTGCACATGGGTTGGATCCCTGAGTCCTGGGTAGCCCAGAAGCCTGCTGACACCATCGTCAACAAACCAGACATTTCTCCTAAAAAGTTCCACTGGAAGTTGTTCTCCCATATCTCAGGCTGCATGCATATAGCACTGATGATCACCACTCTCTTTTAAAACAAGGTGGACACCAAAGGATATGATGTTCCTTCTAACACACAGCAGCCAGGTGGTCAGAGGGCTCAATAGGAAAATAAGATGTCACACAACAGTCATAGAATCACAGAATGGTTAGAGTTGGAAGGGACCTTAAAGATCATCAAGTTCCAACTCCCCGTGGCAGGGGGGCTGGAATTCCATGGTCTTTAAGGTCCTTTCCAACTCTAACCATTCTGTGATTCTATGACACCTCACTTTTTAATGAAGTGTGACTTTCAAATAAAGGTACTGTGAACAGCGACACATCCATCTTCTGACAACCTTCACACTTTGCTACTAATAACTCCAAGGGGGGAGAGAATAAAGAAATCACAATGTTTGATAGGTTAATCACACATGAAAATAGGAGGATAAGTGGAGATTGAGAAAAAAAAAATTAAATCTCAAATTGTTTTTATTGTGATTAATTATTTCTCAGGTGTAAGGCTATGAGTAGCCTTAGTCTGTTCTCAACTTGTTGGATTAAGTTAAACAAATAATTCCCACTCAGAGAAAGATTTGCAAAGAGAAAGAATGAGGGGGAGAAACACAGGGGAAGGGTGGAGAAAAAAATATCAAATTTTTCAGAAACTGTGACTTTTTACCTCTAGGCACTGGTGAATCTTGCCCACAAGCAACTCCTAAGTCAATGGCAGCATCTTCAAATATGCAACAGTAGTTACAAGGGTTCTGTGAATCTAGTATAATCCTCCTGCCTCTTTCTTGTGTTTCACTAGACAAATTTACCAAATCTCAAGTACTGAGTCTGAAGTGAGATTTAGGGCTAAGGAAAAGATTATTTAGGGTGATGGATGGGGGGACAGACAGAAAGACAGAAAAAGTACAGAAGGGTGGAGCCCAGTGATCTTTAAAAGGCAACTGAAGTGCAAACAGGAAACTTCAACCAATCAAATATTTGCTACAAGGTTCCAGGATTTATCATTGAGAGGCAGTAAAAGAATTACAGAATTTATTAAAATCAGTATTAAATGAAGTTTAACAATAAACATTATAATTATAGATTAAAAAGTGTGGTCAAGGGTTTAAAACTGAACCCCAAAACCAAGATTCCTTGTTTTCTACCAGTTCGTTATTGACCTTGTGAAAGCCACACATTGTGATTTAATTTATTGGCCTCTAAAATTATTTTTTAATGATGCCCTACTCTTATACCTATATTATTTTGTCCTACCTTCTAGAAATATTATAACATTCAACTTATTGAAGCAATAATAGACACTTAGTGGATATTCTGCCTGAATAAAATCCTTGGGACTTAGCCATTTTGACAGCCTGACTATGGCATTGTAATTCTGACATAAAAGCTAAAATTATATGAATGTAACTCATATAAATGACGTAATATCAGATGCAGGGAAAATAAAGGCATAAGAAGAAACAGAAAAATCTCTGGGCTGTTCTCCAAGAGAATTCTCTGTGGATGAAGCTACTACAGGAAAATAGAATTAAATGTGACACATACATACTTTAAAACACTACAAAACTAAAAGAACAGAAATGTCAAAAAAAAAACCAATCCAAAAAAACCCATGAGGTGAAAACAGAGAGGGATACCTGATGAAATCACCTATGCTTTGCTGCAAGTGTGTCCCTTTGGTCTGCCTGTAGCTATTGCAACACCAATGCTAATGTTTGCTCCCTGGGCAGGAGTTGCAGAAGACAGGCATGTGTGGAATTCCCAGGCCATCCTCAGGGCATCAGCCTGCCTTGCTGCTTCTTTTTTATTTTTTGTAGACAAAGTACGGATTAGTAACTTTGCATGCTTGAAATTGCCAAATTTAATCCACAGAGCCCTAAATCCATACATATTACACAGCACTACAAAACCCTTCTTCTTTGAATGGGTATGGTGATATTTTCATTCCAGATGACTTACAGCAAGTAATTAAAGGGATAATTAGCAGAGAGGTGTACAAAAATCCTTAAGCCTCCCATGATGAGTCTGCTTTCTTAACAAGTGGAATTGGCACTTCCAGCACACCATGGAACGTAGCTTGCTCTGTGCATATACTGCATTTTTTTCCTAAACTCAAAACCAAAACATCAGCTGATCAGATCTGCTGTCTCCACCTTGCCTGAGTAACAAGTCTGTCCTTAGAGTGATTTACAGCTCCATCAAGGACTTCCCAAATTACAGCCTTGGGTAAACTACACATTTTCTGTTTGCTCCAGTGCAGTATGATCAGCATTGTGTGCACAGAAGCAGCTCTCCCAGACAGGGATGGTCTCCCTAAAAGTATGTCCTGTGCATAGCAAATAGGTGTTTCAACACAGTTTGAGCCTCTGGGCTATCCTGCAATGCAAACAATAATAACCGAACGATCTGCTGATGTGATAATAACAGTGTCTGCTCTTTGCCTTAATTATGGCTTTATCCTCTGTTAATAAGGAATGAATAATCACACTATCCTTATCCAGCAGCAACACTACCATGTTTTCCCACACCATGTTCTCTCAGCAGCTTCCCTGCCTTCTGAGGAGCTAGAAAACAATAATCTTACTGATTATTGTCCAGTCCTACTGAAGTTATAAAAAACCTACTATTAATTTCAACCACCTCCTCAAGGTGGTTGAGCTGTGGAAGTAACCCTACCAGCTGTCTCCACCACTCTCCACCCTCTCAGCTGGTGACAATCACTTTTTCACCCAGGCCACCAAGGAGGGTCCATGGTCAGGTCTATGGTCAGGTTTGCTATGCACAGGCCTGACCGCAGCAAGGCACCTGTTCAGAATTTGTAACCGTCTTTTAGCCAGAGCAGCTGTCAGCTCTAGTTCTGCTTTTATTCCTGTCCCCTTCTCCAGACCTCCTCGTGGTTCAGCAATATGCTGCTGCTCCAGGCCTCATCCAAGTCCCCAACTCTGCAAGTCCCCAGCTCCAGCCCTGCCTCAGCTCCCTCTTCCTTGGGCTTCTATCTTGGTTTCCCTGCTCTTGCCTTTGGGAATCCCATTTTTGGCTGCCAATGCTGTAAGAAATTAATGGTGTGGAGATAATAGCCAACCTGCCCCCTTGAAGGAGATGAGGGGGACATCATCTGGCTGGTGGGGACAAAATGAAGGGAGCATAAGGCTGAAATTGAGTGTCCACTTATGCATTAATCATCCCTTATAGTTTTGAACCCGAGCCATGTCAAGTCAGGCAATCATTTTAATAGGTAAAACTGTGGTTTGGTGTTTGTAGTAACTCAGACTGAATTACCCTTACCTCCTGAAGAAGTCCAATGTGCAAAATAACAAGCCCATATAGTATCAGAGGAGGAGAAAAGTCCTAGCATAAGACATTCCAGCTCTAGCGTAACAGACTGCTCAGGACCATGATGGGGCTGATTTTATGTGAAAGGAGGCACAGAAATAAAGTCCTAAAATATAAAAACTACAAACCATGCAGTGACTCAACCAACAGGTCCAGTTCCTTGCCACCACAAAACACACCCAAGCTTAGCACAGCCCTCAGCAGAAGACCAACCCAACTGGTGTCAGGGATCCTCCAGTGCTGACAGCCCAACACGTGCTGGACTCCCGCTGGGCCAGAGCCAGTTCAGCCATCACCTTACAATGCTGAGCTCTTTCACGTAATACACCTCTTTGTTCCCCACCTCAGGAATATGCTTCTTTGGGCTTCCAACCTTTTTCAGAGAAAGCTGTCCCCTTCTTTTTATAAGGCTGTGGCTGTGTGTCAGGATATCATTTATCCGCAGATTTGCTGTTGGACATGTTCTGTTCCGCTGAGATGGAACCAAGAAAGAAACAAAACCACACAAAATACATGCCTGCAATATAGAATATAAATTCAAATAAGGTCAGCAATGAGCAAAGCATTGGTGAGTAATGTTAATGAAAAAAAAAGTAAATAAATCCAAGCTTAAAGAGATTTTATAGTCTCTTTTTCTTTACTATTGTAGGATAATTATTGCTGCTCTAATCAACTAGTTCTACCCTAGTGGGTTTTTCCCTTGATCGTACGAGGTTTTTTGATTCTTGCCAATTTAGGATATAAAAACTAGTTTAGGTAAATAGAACAAATTATTTCAATTGCCAGTCCTGTTCTTCATAAACATTTTGCCCATAGCACAAATCCAGCTCACATTTTGAGAAAGCAGTCAGGCAGGACTGTGCAGGGAAAAAGAAAGCACAAGCAACACATGGGGAAAAGAAGCCACTTCAATACTGACAGTACACTTGGCTGGTTCAGAAGAAAACTCTTGAGTTTATACTAAATACATACATATTTATTAATCAAACATCTGGGGAGCAAGTGGCCGTCCTGTTCATAAGGCCTCTGAGCAGTTAGGTGGCAGGAACATCTTCTCTGGGAGCAGATGACTTCCCCAGCCTGCAGAACAGAACAGGGCAGCTGAAAGTCAAACCTCTTTTCCAGCCCTGGGGTCTCCTATGCCGAGGGGGATCTTCAGCAGGAAGGAGGAAAAAGCAGAAGGGCATGCTGCTGGCTATACAAGAGAAGGAATGTGTCGCCCATGGAAATTGCTACACGCTGTAGGCTTATAATCTACTGCTCCTTCAGACAATTTCAGTGGCCACACTGCAAAAACTTCCCACAGCAGCAAGGTCTAACTGACAGGATTTTGTACAGTGTTGGGGGGAAGTGAAAAGTCTGAATCACAACAAAATGAATTTATTTCTTATCTTGGGCGAAACACCCCTTCATTTCCACTTGACACTATCTGGCCAAGTCCACATTGTCCTCATTGAGGGATTTGGCTGAGTAAGGACTCACCCTGCAAACTTTAGCTTCCAAACAGTAAGGAATGAATAACAGATAGTTTTCAATTATTAACTCACACAGGTGATTGCCATGCTCTATCCCTATAATTAAAGAGCTACAGGTGTTACAGTTAATGAGTACTTTAGCATGAGCTTAATTGCATATCGACTCATCAACGAAGTGATCTATTGAAATATCTGTGGAGCAGTGAATAATTTCTACTCTCTTCGGAAGTGAAAATTCTGAGACATGAAGCAGTTTGGAAAATTCACAGTCACTGTCAATATTCCTATTCAGTCACTCAGCATCCTAGTTTTTTTCCCAGGTCCCTGTTTTTGTCCTTTAGGACTGAATATATTCCAGCAACTATCAGACTTTGGATATTGAGGCAAAAGAGACAGAAGAAAAGAACCAATGCTGCATTATTGGTGTCACTTCTGTCTTATTACTGTCTTTCTACTCTTCAGTCTGAAAAAAAGAACCAGTTGAAACAAGTTCAGAGCAAGCCTTTGAAAAATCAGTATCAGATGTGTATAGGCCTTTGGGAGAAAAAAATAATTTCTTTCCCATGTTTCGTGGAACATAGGAGATTCCTGAGCTGTCATATTATGTCTTCAGAATATCATCTAGAAGCATCAAAAGATCATTTAAATGATGTCTGGTCTGATTCTGATGTACCTTTGAAGTGACCACATAGAGGATGCATTTTTCATAAAGAAAACAATCTGGAAATGAAGGAATATTTCCTGGTGAACAGCTCACAATAAAAAAAAAAAAAAAAAAACAAAAACAAAAAAAAACCATAGCAGGTAAATTTAGACAAAAAGAACTTTAGAAAGAAATCTTTTCCACAGGCAGCAGTGTTTATGTTTGTTGTCTACCAAAGCTTGTCTAAGCAAAATTTTTTGCATACATCTGAGTTTCTGAGCTGCTTGCAGACTGAACATTTATTTCTGGTAATCAAGCTCTGCCCTTGGTCACCTAAGATACATGGTATTGATTCCTTTCCCCACTGGAAAACTTAACGTCTGCAAACTTTTACTATTACTATTCAAAACAGTTTGATTTTGTCACCAGAGTGAATTATAGCTGTGATTAAACAAGTCCCGTCTGTAAGCTCAGGCTGCAGTCTTTCTCACACACAGATCCACACACAAAAGTCTGTTTTCAGAAATGACCATGAAAAGTCTATATCCTGGGTGATAGCAGCCACCTGCAGCCTCCCGATTAACCCCAGGCAGAGATGGGCTTCCAAAAGCCTGCTCAGTAACCACCAAAATGCTAGTGATTACATTTGTATCCCTCTACAGACAACTTGGATGTGAAATCAGGATGACACTTACATACCTGCCTTTTATATGCATGAGTTCATCTCAGTGCTGACTTGGATTCCTGAGCAAAAGCTGAGAATATATCCATCACAGACACCAGGGTGGTTTAAGGCTGTCACAGCACCACTGTGCAAAACTCCAGCTGAGCCAATATCCTTCAAATCCCTGAATTCATTATAGAAGACACGTATGCCCAATGCCTTTATTTTTTCAAAGAGAGAGAGATGAGTGCATGGCTGAACAGAAGAGTGGCTGCTGATCTCAAATGGGAACAAAAAGAAAGAGGGGGAAAGGGAAAAAAAGAAGGGAGGGAAAAAAGAAGAAAAAAAAAATAAAAGGAAAAGGAAGTTTCACGAAAAGGTTTCCTCCATTGCAGGCAGCAGAAGCAGAGGCTGCTGCGTCTAGGATCAGTGGACTGGGTTGTCCTTGACTATATTTACCATCAAACCCAGCTGCAAACCCAAGGCTCAGAGCCAGAGCTGCTGCAAGGGAAGTCTGTGGAAGCACAGCAGCTGGCGCCAGCTCAGATCCTCCACAATCCCTTGGGACATCTGCTTGTGGGACACCATGAATAACCTGCTGTGTCCCATCTTTCAGTCTGTCTTCTCCCTCTTTTTCAACTCCTTGTGAAAGTTAGAGCCTCTCCTGATTCTGGTTTAATAATGCAAGAAATGACCCCTTCAAAGCATTTAATTAAATGGGTTTTTCAATCACTCAGAGGCTGCAGGATTTTCTGGCCTGTGAAAGTATGAAAAAGGGCGAAAGAAGCATGTGACTGTCTTTTGACTAACATACGCAGTAGTCGGTGACAGATGTCTCAACCAAAAGGTCAACCAGCACTATTCCTTTCCCTTCACTGAAAGGCATTCAGCTAACTGTGGCATCCACCACTGCAAAATGTCACCAGCCACACTGCCCAGAGCTGCACTGCTAGGTTGGGTGCAATCTGTAGTAATAACAACCAGAAAATAACAAACCTAGGGGGAAAAAAAACACTGTACTTTTCTTCTCCAGAGGCTCTGCAGAGCCGTGGTTCCAGGCAGAAGCTGCTTGGGCTGGGAGCGGCAGCTGGCAGCTCTTCCTTTCTGATCCTGCCTGCGCAGATGGTTCGCTGCACAGCCCTCAGCAAGCTGCTCAGCCTCTCTGCACCTGCCATTTTTCTTCATCTCTTAAATTTTAGTTTCATTTTGTGCTCGTGCTTCCTGCTGTAAAAGCCCCGCACCACCCTGCTCATCCTCATCAGAATGCCCCTCCATGGCAGATGAGTATCAGTGTTCCTGTTTCAATAAGGTGGAGAAATTGAAGCATGGAAATTAAATTACTCGTCCACAGACTCAGACCCAAAGCAATATCTTTTTAGTTTGTAGAGGTGTCCTCTCACTACAAGATCATTTCTTTCCATCTAGTTCAGAGATAATAATATCTCTGTAACTAATCCCTATGGTTGTTGTGAGAATCCACCATTCATTGTGTTGAAAATCTAAAGCGATATAAAATATATTATTGATTAAAGATGATGACAAAGTCAGAGTAAAGGTGGAAAAAGGCAGTTATTTCTCTTCATTTTCAGGTTTTCATCTGCGGCAACGCGACATGCCTCCTGGAGCCTCATCTCCCCTTCTGTTATTGCTATAGAGCTTTTCCAGAGAAGCTCTGCAGGTGGATGAAGCTCAAGAAGAACAGATTAAAAGACATGGTGTTATTCTGAGCAAGGTATGGACCATCACAATGAGGAAAATTTTTCAGAGACAGACAGAAGAAATGCACATGATCAAGTGGAAGTAACGGTGGGAGTTTTTCCATGGCTTTGACATAACTCAAGAGCTATGTTTCCGTAGTTAAGAAAATCCTAAGCTTTCCTGCCCTTCCCTGCTGTGTCCCTCAAGGGTTAAACCACCAACACAGGACTCCACAGATGGGATGGAATTCCAAGGAGTTTGTGTAAGCCCCTGGGGACCTGAGAAATTAGAGGCAATGGTTTCAAAACCAAAGAGGGCTGGCCTGCATCGAAAATAAGGGATGAGGGAAGAGGCTGGAGAAAATAAGGGATGAGTGGAGGGGCTGGAGCTCTCATTGGTGACTGCTAGATCCCAAACTAGAAATGACCCAGACTTTCTCCAGATGTCAGCCAGCACCTGAAGCTACAAACCGCAGCCTGCTGTCCCTGCAGCCGGGGAGGGGACCAGTTTTAGCACAAGACATTGAGAAAATCAGGCAGTTTAGTGTACAGACAACGAGCAAGCAAATGTGCGGGATCTGCAGCATTAATGTAAACTTGCTTTTGTAGCCAAATGGTGTAAAAATTGGCCTTTAAGCCAGACAGATGGTGTTAAACTTAGCTCAGAGTCCAGGACAGAGGTTTGTCTTGTCTACAGTTAAAGTTTTTGCTGGCAGAGCTATGTCATTTGAGAGTATGAAGAATTCATAACCTTAAACAGCACAACTGCATATA
The DNA here is from genome assembly GCA_013400375.1 of Thinocorus orbignyianus. NCBI lineage: Eukaryota > Metazoa > Chordata > Aves > Ciconiiformes > Thinocoridae > Thinocorus > Thinocorus orbignyianus. Next base: position 813,507 of record VXBW01006080.1, on the reverse strand, counting down.
GAAAGTCCTTTAATTACAAGAGTAATAAGTTATTTCACTGGAATCAGATTTCCTGTTGTCTTTTCTTTTTTTTCTCCCTCCCCCCACCCCACCCTAATCTCGAGCATTTTATCATGGCCAAGTTCTTGCTTAAAATAAAAAAAAAAGTACGGGGACCTTTTATGCACCAGGGGAAGTTTGTTAGTAGAGCTGAACCATGTAGACAAGCAAATCCTCTTAGTGGAGACACAGTTTATAAAGGCAAAGGAGATGCATATCTAAATGGCCTGCTCATAACAGCAAACTCCTTCTAACGTAGACAAAGCTACTGTTTATTTTGTTATCCTGATAAGCACTAGCCTGTGATAAAATACTGAAGTATTAGACTTAAAGTTATTAAGTTTTAGCCTCTAGATGTTCTGCCGCTTAAGAAAACAAATCTTCCCAGAGATCACAAGTAGAAAGAAAAAACTAACAAGGGGGGGAAGAAGGGGGAAATCAGGCAACAAAATGAGTTAAGTTCCAAACAGTTTCAGCATGGATGAGATACAGCCTTTCATAATTTTTGGAAACTTCCCTTTCTAATTAGAGAATACAACTGCTTGAATAGTGTCATGTCTGTTCAGCAAGAAGCAGGCACAATGTGCAAGCATTTGTAGCATCAATAGGGACCATTATTCAGGAAATATTGCCATTGAAATATTGTAGATGCGAATAGAATTAACTTCCAATTCATCTTTCACTGTCACACTCTGTTTATTTTACCGTGCTATCTGAATGAAAGCGCAGCCTCTCATGTGCTTGTAAGGTCCCATATCACCTAACAAATATCTGATTATTTGTACTCACTGCTCTTCCCTTCCTCCCCGCTGAGCTTCCAGCAGAGATCTGGGCATTAATGAAACCCCTCCCCAAATTGTTGTTTTCCTCCTGAGAACATTAGATAAGGCCTATTTCTTCTTTATGTTATTCTGTGCAAATGCCTTTATAATTGCCCTTCTACTCAAGAAACAAAAGACACTTGTTCGGCAGGAGAGGAGAACCAAAAGAACATATTCTTCCAGGTACTGGCATGCTTCCATTGATCGGTTTTCTCCTGTGAACGTTGTGCACTCTGGTTCTTGTTAGAAAAGAGAGTAAGATGTCAGATCCCAGAAGAAGTTAATCACACTTGACTAGCTACACTCTGTCCTGAATTATGAGTATCATGAAACAACACAATTTGCTGAAACCAATATTCTTTGATCACTTCATTTCTTTTATAGCCTCAACCTTCCTGCTTTCCCATGGTGTTCTTGCAGATTTAAAGCAGTTTTATCTGTAATGAACAGAGTATCACTCTCTTGTTGACAGTAAACATGCATCTCCACTTTAATTAATTTTAGAGCTGCAGGATTTACAGTACAGAAATACAGATACCACAAAGGAGATGCATGTGTGTGTGGATGAGTGTGTGTGCATGTGATGGAGAGGTGGGAGAGAGCAGGGGATAATTCTGTACTGAGCTACTATGACTTCTGCCTCTAATACTACAGCTTTTTTTTTTTTTTTAATCCTCCTGTTTTCAATGGACCTGCATCAAATCCCATTATATGGATAGGAATCTTACAGTGGGTTTCAGTGGGAGGTGGGTTAGATCCAGGTCACTAAACGGTGTTGATGGACAGTCAACACAGTTGTATATGTCACTTACTCCTTTTCAAGCATTTGCTAAAAATAGAGGAGGCCCAACAGTGGACTGTGCTCTGCTGACTCGCTGTCTGCAAAGAACAAATTGACTGATGTGGCCCAGATCTCTTCTGACCCTATCTTCCCATCAGCTAACTCCAAGTCACAAAATCACAGAACCTCTTGGAGGTCTCTACGCTTCTGCTCAGAGCAGGGTTAGGGATAGTGCAGGTTGCTCAGGGCTGTGTCTATTTTGATATTGCAGTATCTACGAGGGTGGAGATTCATAGTAATCTTCTTGGGGCCCTGTTTTAACATCTGACCACCCCTATGGGAATTTTTACCCACTTATATTAAGGAATTGTTCTACCCTCATATCAATTTCCCATGTTTCAAATTATGTTCGTTGTTTCCCTGAGCACCCTGAGAAGAGCCCAGTTCCATCTTCTCTACACCCTCCTTTAGGAAGCTGTGAACAACATTAAGATCCCCCTAAGCCTTCTCCAGCCTGAAGAAGCTCAGCTTTCTCAGCCTCTCCTCTTACGACATGTGCATCAGCCCCCAGCCATCTCAGTGACCCTCTGTGGGACTTGTTCTGGTTTGTCAATGTCTTTCTTGCACTGGGGAGACCGAAACTGGTCATGCTGCCCTAGATGAGTCTTAAAGGTGCTAAATAAAGGGGAATCTATCAGTTTGCATTCTGCTAGCTACATTTTTGTTAATACAGCCCAGTATGTCATTGCTGCAAGGACACACATTTCAACTAGACCCCCAGGTCTTTTCTGCAGAACTGCTTCCCAGCGAGTCAGCCCCCAGTCCATAAGGGTGCAGTGGGTTATTCTGGTCCAGTTGCAGGAATTTGCACTGATGAGCTGATCTTAATGAGTACCTGTCAGCTCACCTCTCCAGCCCGTTCACCTCCCTCTGAATAGCAGCCCTGCCCTCCAGGGTATCGACTGCTTACCTACAAACTCACTGAGAGTGCGCTTTATCCCACCATCACATTAATAAAGACATTAAACAGTATCGGCGCCAATACCAGTCCCTGAGATACACCACTAGTAACTGGTGGCAGTCACTCCAGGCCACAGATCACTAACAATCTAATTTTCCACACGCCTTGTCATCCAATCCATATCTAACTACATGGGCAATTTTAGTGATAAAGTGATCATAGGAAACAGGGAAACCTGCTGTCTGCAGAGATGCATGGGAGAAAATTACGAGTCTTATGGTTAGGAACATGCAGAAAGGAAATTTTCTTTATTTATGGTCTTATATTCCTTTCTGCTACATCTATCTGTTGGACAGTTGTGTTTCCTTCAAATCTTTCTAGGAAGCCAGAGTAATATTTCAAGAAAATAAACATGAACACTGAATTTACTTTTTGTATTGGGGAAAACCTTCTGAGAATAATTCCAATGATCAGAAGAGAAGCATGAATCCTCTGTGGTTCTCAGTTAGTGAGTCTCAACAAAAGTTGATGCACTTTATCCAAACTTGTCAATGTTCTAAGCCCAAAGACAATGGCAGTTCACTGCATCCAAAGCTGGGTTTCAAACAGAATCCAAAAGTAGTACAGTGATCAGGACTGATTAAATTTGCAACCTCGAGACAAGCTTGGAACCTGAACTCAGGACCAGCTACAACTGTCTGCTGTCTGTGGTAGCCAACAGTTGAACCATCCTAGGAAGGACCTTGTGCTATCTTGTCTCCCAGTTTTGCTGCAAGGGCAGAAAAGCACATGGAAACGGGCCTACCAGGCACAACTCAACAGGGCTCATCCTGCTGAAGGAAGGTGAGATTAACAGATGCATTTATAGCCTCCCTCCCTTCCCTAAATTATCCTTTGAACACACTGATTGGTGTGTCATAAAAAAATCCCCAAGGAACTCCCACAACAAAACAAAAAAAAGAGACATTTTTTGTCTCTAGTCTGCTGCTAAAACTGATCTAAAAGAGAGTGCAGAGCTGTTGTCTTGCTGTCTTGTCCAGGGTCTTTGGCTGGATACTGCTGTATAACTGACAAACTTACGCGTTGAAGAGCTGCTTCTAAATACTCAGTAGTAACTATACCTGCAGATATAGAAATGATCATGTAGAACAGCCTTCTCCACACAGTAAAGATAACTAGGGGATGTTTTGCTCATAGCTTAAGAAAATCTATAGGAGGTCATGTAGGACCCTGATCCAGCTGGACCACAGGAACTGCGCAGATTGGTGGTTCAGGGAGTCTTACCCAGTCTAGCAGAAGACACTGACGTTGAGATCCTCACAATAGCAACTCTGTTTGTCACATGAGCCAAACTTCCCATCCAAGAGATGTGATTTCCCATGCAAGTGTCGCCCTATTCCAAGACCCCAATAAATTGGGGGTTTCCTTGAAGAAATAAACACTCTCCATGAGACAACAGATGTTGCACATTTGTTGTGCAGATGTGAAGCCTTGGAGCTCTATAGTTACCTCCTTCTAGACCTTCTTGCCCAGTGCCACACCAGGGATTGTGGACGCCCTGCACACGTCAGTGGGGCATGAACCCTCAGAGCTACTAGACTACTTGCGGAAAGGCACACGAAAGTCTGGGGCTGTCTGATTGTTACAAGCCCTAGTGACCATTTACAGCTATGCAGATCTATAAATGTTCACACTGATTTCACTACTGCTGCCAGCAGTAGGCCCAGAGAGCTTCCTGGCAGTGAAAGTAATTTGAATATAGTTTTGTATGAACAAAATGCTAAAACAAAAAAAGATCCTGCCACCAAATAATGTTTTTCAGTAAGCTGTAGCTGCAACCCTCGGATACCTTTTGGAGTGGGTCCAGAGGAGGGCCACAAAGATGACCAAATAGTTAGAGCACTTTTCCTGTGAATACCAGCTGAGACAGCTGGCATTGTTCAGCCTGGAGAAGAGAAGACTTTGGGAAGACCTTACAGCAGCTTTCTAGTACCTGAAGGGTGCCTACAAGAAAGCTGGTGAGGGCATGTAGTGATAGGATGAGGGGTAATGGCTTGAAACTGGAATAGGGTAGATTTAGATGAGATGTTAGGAAGAAATTTTTCACTCTGCAGGTGGTGAGGTATTGGAACAGATTGCCCAGGGAAATTGTGGACTTCCCATCCCTGGAAGTGTTCAAGATGAGGCTGGATGGGACTTTGGGCAACCAGGACTAGTGTGAGATGTTTCTGTCCATGGCAAGGGAATTGGAACTAGGTGATCTTTCAGGTCCATTCCAACCCAAACCATTCTATGCTAGGACAGGGGAAAGCTGTGAAAAACTAGCAGGAGTCAGACTTTTGACTGCAGTCTAACAAGTGGATCCTCATTCATCAGTGTGGTGTATATCCCCATGCAAGACCTCCTCCAGGTCTTCACACTTTTCTCCAGGACTCACCCTCCACTTCCCTGGATCAGTGGTACCAAGCACCACGTGGAGCCCTCCATGAGTCTAGAGTTGTTTTGCTGGACTGTTCCCAGCTCTGCTGGTCATACTTCCCTACGGTTATTCTATTCCAGCCTTGAAACAACATGAAAGAGTCTGGATCAAAAAAACCTCATTCTCATAGGCTCAAAACAGCACTGTCTTTAGGAATTCTGTATTCTCTGGCCAAACATAGACTCCGGTTACCCAAACTTATCACTGCTATCATGAACACATTTTTACTCTTGTAGTAAATGCACAGCAATTGTGCTTTTATTGTTTATGTTTTAGTAATGAGTTGCCACCCAGAAAAAATGGGAAACACTGCTGTAGGCAACTGGGAAGCGGTCCAGAGCTACCCTCCTGTGTGTTCCTGGAGCTGGATTTCAGACACTCTTGTTTGTCTCAGTACAAATCTAGTAAGAAAATTATTCTGTATTTGCATTAGCATGAAGGAGCATATTCTGCTCAAATCACACCCTTCTCTCCCATGTGTTTTGTCTCATTACATGTGGTAGAACCAGATTCCCAAGGGAAGTGTATCAGGCTAAATAACTGTGATTACTATCCCACCAGCTGTTAAACTCACTGTGCAGTTTCTAATACCACTGTCATTTTAACAACATAATTTTAATTTATACTATATAAATACGAAATAAAAATCCAATACTTCAAAAAACACCAAACTTCTGAAACAGTGTTTTCCATTAACAGTGTTAACAGCTAGACTGTGTTTCAGCACAGATTAACCAATATCACCTACCAAAAGATCAAACTTCTTATGCAAAAAAGTCACCTTCACCACAACCCTAATTTTAGACAGGATTCAGCCTATTCCACCCAACCGGAAAACTATTCAATATGTTCCAATGCTAAATACAATTTTTCGTTTTGGAGGAGGTGGGATTAAATATATAAAAATATACCTGGTTAGTATGCTACATATATTAGCCATGTACCAGGAAGCTCCTACCACCAAGAGCTTCAAGTCTAGGTATACTCAATGGGTAGAAGCAGTGACAGTGGCAGCAGCAAAGTGTAGGTAGGTAGGGAGGATAGAGTAGGGTAGGGTAGGGTAGGGTAGGGTAGGACAGGACATCCTGTTCCTTTATCACATAACCAAGAGTGTGCTCAGTGTAGAAAAGCTAATGGAGATATGGTTTGGCAGTACTGAGTGGGGAGAAAGAAAGAAAGTACATCTAGAGGTTCCTGCATCCTCTGTGACTTTCTCACCTTTTAGTTCCACCTTGAAAAATGAGAAGTGTCACTGTCTAGCTCATATGATAGTTTCGTTAAAGAAAGTCAAAGTACCTTATCAAGAAAGTCATTGTGGAAGTAATTGCGCCCATTAACGGACACGGAATTAGGACACAAAACAAGGATTTGTTCATGGCCATGGACAATGGCTTTAAGTCTACAGGACAGGGCAAAAAGGACAGGACAAAAGAAAACACTGACATTAAAACAACAACAACAAACAAACAGAAAACAAAAAACAAACAAACAAACAAAAACAATTACAAAAACAACAATTTAAAAAAACCACAAAACAAAACAAAAACCCAACAAAACAAAACAAACAAACAACAACAAAAACAAACAAACAAACAAACAAAAACAACAAAAAACCCTACCAGGTATTCCACTTGGCAAATTTGCCTGAAGAGTCTTCCAGGTAGACAAGAGAAGTGCTCAAACATCTCTTCTAGGAAAGGTGCAACAGGTAGGATTAACAAAGGATGCTTTAACATCACATGGTCAACGTCACTTAGATTTCAGTGTCTACTACCTTCACAGTTTTTCAAAATGGCATTTAAAGCAACTTTGTAATTTGTAAATATGGTAGGTTTGCTTCCAATAGAAATTTCTGATTTAACAAAGAATAGTGGGTCCATTTTATAATCTTATCAGGGAATGTATCTGTTGCATGTAAAAGACCAGCTCCCAGCCTGCCTCACACGCCTGCCCTTGGCTTGCTTGGGTCGAGCCCCAGTTTTCTTTCAAGTGATTCATGTCCATGGAAAGCTATCTCAGACTGATGACACTAAAATAAGAACATATTTTCAAAGTTTCCCTCCTAGACCTGCCTTGTAATTTGATCTGAGCAAATAAGCACATTGTCATAATTCCCAAGAAAATGATGTTTCCCATCTTAATTAACTGTAGGTATTTTGTGGTTTATTTCTAGAGCACAAGAGAAACATCCCAGGAATCAAAAATATAGTGAAGCTGATTCTCTTTCCTCTGAGATCAGTCTTCCATTGCCCTCCCTGGACTTACACCTGATTTACAATGTGGTGAGAAGAGAAGTAGCACAGAGCTTATCTAAAGCAAGAGGAGGAACCAAGCCTCTGCAGAGCTAGAAAGGGAAACAAAAAGGTTATGGCAATGCCACGCACACATACAAAAAATATAATAACATTATAGAGGACCTGTAGGACTACTATTATTCCCAGGGTTTCAGTGATAGCTTCGTACTCTCCCGTTCCTCATTGGAGCAGGCTTTCTGCCTGTCCACACAGCTCCTGTGCAGCACAAGACGTTTCTCAAGAAATCCATCACTTCCCCTCTGGTGAGGTTGTGCCATATGGTGGGTGGGAGCAAGATACCAACTTTTGTGGCTCATGTTCATTGCTACAGTGCAAAGCTCAGAGGGACTGCCTGACCTCTTGTCGTCTCTTGTGATGGTAATGAGGCAGCCAGTTGCTTCCAGAGCAGGGAGAATCAAGTTGCTGCTCCCACTACGAGCCTTGCTGAGGTCCTGGAAGATTCCTAGGGAGCCCTTACCCTCTGATGACCAGCAGGATCATGTTTTTTCCTTCTCCTGGGATGGTGTCTGCTGTTGGGAGACAAAACTGTTCTGAACTCAGCATCATCTTCCAGGACAGATCTTGGAGAATTGCCTGTTTCCAAATTACAAATTCCTCTCCTCCTTTCCCTCATGTCCTCGCAGACCATTTCTGTTTCTCACCACTCTAACAGGTTGATTTATGGCCCTGGGAGTGGCACAGAGAGGGGGAAGATGACCTTAGTTCACCTGTACAGGATACAGCTGGAGCTTAAGGCTACAGAAGGAGCAAACGAGCTTTTCTAGCCAAACTGCTTTGCACAAAGAAAGCAAACACTTCTGGGACCTGCACAACAGCACAGCTTCTCTCCTGCTGTGGGGCAGTAGGCTGCAGGCACAGATATCTGGGAGATATCTGTGAGACACAAATACTGCAAGAGATCCCAGGGCAGAAAAAGCCCAAGGACCTCGTAAATGGTGTGCTTCACAAGTGCCAAAGTGTGAGTGAGATGACAAGCAGGGCACCTCCACATAAGTCTTGCGGTAACTCACAGGGTTTGACAGGTCAAGGACACATGAGCACGAAATCTTTGGGTTGTGGGGTTAGATTCCCATCATTGTAACACACAATGTATCACATCCCTGCAGCACTATAAAAAAAAAAAGTTAAAAAAAAATTAAGACAGGGAAGAACATGATAGTAAAAACCGGCTGGTTGTTTTGATACCCAACCAGATTAACCTGTTTCTGATGAAAAGGGAAACAAGGGCTGAAAAACATTGGGTGAAATCTGGAGTTACACTAGCTTTTTCCTCATTATTTATTTTATGTTCAAGAACTAACTGCAAATGCAAACTTCTGATCTTGGCATTTAAAACATCTTGGGCTTAGCTTAGGAAGTGGCGGGAAACTGGTATGCAAGAGATAAAAAAATAATTCAAGAAACCTCATAGTGACAGGATCAAAGTAACTTAGAATGAAAAAGCTAGAGAACTAACACACTGAAAGAGATCTGCAAAGCAAGTCCAGGACACTAGGACAGGAAAACTCTACTTTGCTATAGTGTCAGCACTGTAGAGATGAACATTTATTTTCAAAGTTTGTTTGGGTTTAGTTCTTTCATAAAATTGCTTGAAGCCAAGGCAAAAGTTTCCAGGGTTCTGAGCTTGATCCTATTGATTTTAAACTCATTTTAACAGTAGTAGGAACTAGCCTCAGGTCTGTGCGCGGAAGAAACCTGAATGCTTCCTGGCATCCACTTCTGCATTCACTTGCGCCAGAACTGTATTTGCAGAAGGGAAACACGTTCATTTGCAGCCTGGCCTGTAACTCCCCGGTTGTGGGAACATCTTCTCAGTTTGCCTAGCTAACGTGTGACTCGAGTAGGTGCACATATGGATTTCACACACATAAATCTTTCATGTACCCACAAGTAGGTTCCTGCTTTGAAAAACTGAATGCATAAAGTGTTTGCTGGCAAACAGCTATGCATTAATTTTATTTTTAAATGCCACGATGTGCGTAAAACCCTGGGTAGCTTCAAACTAGGAAAAGAAAAACAACGCTTTCATAGTTTTGAAAATAAGCCATACTGCAACCTCCAGATTATGAACATCTTAAGGTGTTCTAGACATCTTCATAACCTCATCAGAGCCAATGAGTAATGATTGCTGAATGCTGTCTTTAAGGCCAACAGGCTTCCTCAACACCAAGGATGGGATGGATTGCTGAGGAGGATTAGGCAGGTTGCCAGCCCCCCACCAGCAACAGCTTTTGCAAGGTGTGACACTTGTCAAGTGAGAGGTCCCACCACCATGCAACAGGGTCATCTTCATCAGGGGTGGAGCCTGCCCTACTGCATCCCAGCACACATCCTTCCCCATAGGAAGGGCTGCCATGGGGGAACAAATAGGGTTAGTTCAAGCACGTTCCTCAGAAAGACTTACTTAAACTTGGCTGCTCCAGTATTTGGGATCACTGGAGGAACTGGACTCCCTTCCAGCTCTCTCATTACTTGTCAGGTTTCCAGCACTGGGCTTCCGACACTGGACTTCCTTCCTGTCTAGATCCGTCTGCTGAGCCCGTCAGTGTCAGGGTAACAAGATGGGCACGTCATTACCTGGTTTTGTCTAACCTCCGTCATCTGAAACATGTTCAAGGATCACAAGTCTGTTTCCAATTTAAAGGAATTTCAGATGAGATGGCTTTGAGCTATTCTTGCTACACTGATAATGCAAAAAGGAAGAAAAAAAAAGCACTAGAAGCATTCATGCAAAAGTTCCCAAAGTCCTTCAAAAATTACATGTCTAGTATAGAATAGTACAGACAGTCCTAAAGAAGCCATAGCTACAGAAAGGCTCTCTCGTGTCCTTACCTTCTCTGCCTGCAAGTGAGGTGGAAGCTGCGTTCCCTGCACCACTATCTGAGTGGTGAGCTTGCAGCTGTGGCCTTGCAATGGTTTTGCTGTCAGAAAGTCACTTTATTGACATGAACACTGTTCTCTTTGCCTGACAACAGGAGAAAAAATCCCAAGAACAGCAGTGTCCTGACTGTCTGCCTTAGCCCCTCTAGTAAATCTTGGCCTGAAGAACCTCTTAGCATCACCCTCCCCACCCTTTCTTCATGGTTTTGCCTGTATTTTTGTTCTTGTGTGGATGCACAGACCACAAACCCTTCCCTTCCCTGGGCACCCAGGCACTCAGACATCTCCGCTGTGCTTTCAACCTGGGTTTTGGTGCTACTTATCCTGAGAGGCAGTTTCTGTGTTTTCCAACTCCCTCACTTCTTCCAGCTCACTGAAGTGCTTATTCCATCTAGCCCCTTGGCTTTAGCTGAGCCCACAGTCCCCCGCAGATCAAAGGCCTGTTGCAGCAGCTATTAGCATTATCTCGCTCAACAATTTGTTTATACAGCAGGAGGAAAAGTGGCCCTAATCTAGATCAGGCTTTTACATGCTGCTAAAATACAAATGGCAAAAAATGATTATTTGGCTTGTTTGCAGGGGTTCACTTTCGACAGCAGACCTTTCCAGAATGGGAAGTGATGGAAAAAGACTTTTGCTAGGCTTTGTCTGCTCTCGAAGCCTTTCTAGCAACAAAAGACAGCAGGTTGGAAGTACCGAGTGCTCTGCCCATCCCAGCACACATCCCGGCTTCCTTACAAATAGTCACACCAAACACTACAATTGCAGCATGGGAATTTACAGATTATGTCAGAAACATCACTGCCAGAAGAAAGCTTGTAGCTGAAATTAGGAGTTTGCACTCTGCCGTGCGCTGGAAACCACTAGGGACCAGCAGCTGACTTTGGAGTAGCAGTTTTCTCTGTCACAAACCTGAGCATTCGATAGCTGCACACCCGATTAAACACCAGTTTTTATCTCCTGTTCCTGCTCCTGCTGCACAAACCTGTATTTCAGAAACCACCCTTGCAGGTGTGATTAGCAGACCTGAGGCAGGTAATGTTGGCAGAGGTACCAGCAGAGAAGTCTCAAGGCATCTTTTCTTCCTCATCCTTAGTTCAGCAGCCAGAAGTTGCTCATGGGGGTACACAAAAGCACAGGGTACACAAACACAATTATAAGCCTGCACTCCGGGGACAGGGAAGCACAGGCATCAGGTATCAATCAAACTGTCTCCAGGTGGGAAGATGATCTGGGAGACTGTTTGCCTTGGGCCTGTGCCTTAGCTTCTCTTACACTACCTTCTTTTTACTTTTATCTTCAAGATTAAAACATCACCTCTGTTTTCTTACAGCTCCAAAGTGAGAAGGAGATGGGGAGGAGGGCAGTGAAGACTGATGTAAAGACATTTTCACACTGGGACCAATATATCAAATGCCGTTCCTGGGAAACTTTATTATTTACCTCTGCTGGAATGGGAAAGTGAAATAGCTGGAACAAGCACAGCTCTCAGATACACACAGTGCAATTGTCTGTATGAGGCAGTTCCATGGGAACCCCACCAGAGAACCAGACACTCTCAGCAAACATGGCCAAGCACACAGTGTGCTGAAGGAAAAGTGTGAGGCATTAAACCTTTCCTTTCTCTACTACCTTTTCACAACAGAACAGAAAAATCTGAGCCTGTTTCCCTTGTAAATGTTCTGAAATTATTTAAAAGAAAAATACTTAGAGACACATTTCCATTAGCAGCAGCACTTATGCTTTACTAATTCATGAAGAGAAAACACAAAATAATTGGTAAGAGATAATTCCTTGGAAATAGAGATGCGTGATTTTATAACTCATCCTGATCACTTGGTCTCAGAGCTACAAAGGAATGTGAGTGCTACGACAGCCGGCACCGCAAACATCTGATTTTTGTATGCCTGTCCTTTCCTCCCCATCCTTCTGTCACCTACCTGAAGCTGCTGGAACCAAACGAGTACAGACATTCACTATGCCTGGCACCTGGGAATGGGGTTTTAAAAAAACACCAACCCAAATATCCAGGGTCTTGTAGCTAGTGAGAAATGCTGGAGAAAAGAGTGTGTTACAGCCTTGTCCTCTCCAGGGCTTAGGTACCTTGTTCAGGTTTAGCGGGACATGCTTATTTCCACTTTGGATTCGCAGCCCCGAAAACTTAATTAGAGCTTTTCACCTTATATTAATTAACATGAGAAATGATGAGATCTCTCTTCAGTCTGCTTTGTCTCCGCCCATCCGTTATCCTTGAATAACCCATGGCCAGCGGGTTCCCGCTCTCCCTAGGCGCAGGGCTGCATTCCTACCAGGGAGGAGAGACCTCCACACAGCTTGGGTGAGGCAGCAGATGAAGGAGGGTTGGAGCCTCCTTCTGCCATCTTTTAGAAGGAAGAGGATGTGTTCTGTGTAGCCCAGTGTGAGGGGCATGGTCTGAGAGACCCTACTCACCTGAGGTAAGCTTGTCTGGGGAAGATCTGGTGTGTAGGGCCCACCTACACTCAGAGGGCAAGACCCAAGTTAACTTGGGACATCTGCGAGCAAAACCCTGGTGTCCAAAATGAACAGCAGTGATTCAGACAGGTGCAAGATGATGCATTTAGGGACCCAGGTGATTCATGTGGCCGAAATGAATGGGAATAATAACCTCCCTGGCCACCCCGATCTCCACAAAGTGTTGCTCTCACACATACCAAATGGTTCAGAATCCCAGGGAGTTTCAGCCCAGCTTACAAAGGAGCCAGAGCTGCTCCACAAGGAGCAGAAACAAAGGCAGTCCAGAAGGTGCTCGGTGCCTTCAGAGTCACATTGTTGTGGGCCAGCACCCCCAGGCTCACTGGTGGTTTCTCCAAACCTGCAATGCGGAAGCTTCGTCCCCTCCAGTGCCTGAGTTGGAGCCCTGAGCCCCTCATCAGGCACCAAAATGCTCCATAGGAGGAAAGTGAGCACAGGAAAAACTGCCAAATGGGCAATGCGGACTCCTTAAAAACTTGTAATCAAAGGGCAAAGAAAACAGCTTCAAAATGTGCAGAATCAATTACATTCTACAAAGCCATGAAACAACCTGGATTCTACTTTCATACTGTTGAACAAAACTTAACCACCTTTCTGCCACCTCGTAGTTTTAAGCCACTTTATTAAAAAA